>JAQSUU010000754.1:1800000-2052500 GCA_038087645.1 Saccharum hybrid cultivar R570 | reverse complement strand
GTAAAACCAATAGTGGAGATCAACATGGACAAGAAGAGAAATGCAATCTCATTAGAACCACTTGTGGAAAGCAATCAGCAAGCGAGTTATACTACATTGTCACATGCAGCCCTGATCCCCTGTCAAACAAATCCAAATCCTGAAGAGTTAGAAGCCCCTCCCGCTAAAACTACTCCCCATGAAGTAGTCATAGATGGGTGGACAATTACCTATAAGGAGTATCAACCCTGAAAGGCCAAACAAGCTAGGAAACAAGCCAAAGGGACGAAGGTGAACTTTTATGGCCAGCAGGATAGCAGCATACCAAACAACAGTTCTGTAGAGTATGACATCACAAAAGATCCAGCTAAGAGAAAGTATTATCATTGCCAGCAGGAAGGACATTATGTCAAATCTTGCCCACAGAAGAATCAACAACAGCAAGACCCAGGACAGGATGTCCAAAAGGAGCATGTGCAGGGAAATAAATTAAAAAGAAATTACATCCATGGAAGGTTGAAACATGTGGATATTTCCACCATTCCTGGAGCTAAGGAGGTCGTGTTTGGATCAATTCCAGTAAGTTCAGGAAATGCCAAGGTTTTGTTTGACCCCAGTGCCTCACATTCGTTCATATCTAGACAATATGTAAAAGATCATAACATACTTATGTTTCCAAGGGGGAAAACAGTTATGGTTGAAACTCCAAGAGGTGAAATAAAGGCAGACCGCGTATGCCCAAAAGTTAGTCTGGACATAAAGGGGGTAAATTTTAAGGTAAACCTCATTGTTTTGGAATTAATGGGCATTGATGTTATCCTTGGAATAGACTGGTTATCTACTTGTAAAGGAGTGATTGAGTATGCCCAATGTTCAGTGTTTCTAACTACACTTTCAGGAGAAAGGATTAAGTATGAGGGTATTAAATCTATACCTGAGGGATACCAGGTTGACCCATCTTAAGGTATGAGTTATAAGAATGGTAAAGAGGGATGCAGAGATTCAGATGTCCATATAAAGCAATAAGGAATGTAAGAGACGTTATCTACTCTGGAAGCTGCTACAATCACACCATGTTTAAGGAATAGGAGTTATGTCCTGTGTAATAAAACCGTTAGTAGCCAAGTTGAGTCGTCTTAATGTGTGGCTAATGAACATTTAAGTGTTTAGTTGCTTTGTGCTTATGTTTATGCTTGAGTTGGAATTTTGTAATGAGTGGAATGATCTCGTGGGTTTTGACCATGATTTCATTTAGTTTATATGTATAAGGTATAAGGATTAATGAAATAAATAGCTGGGTTTTGGTTATCTCCTGCTTTCTATATCTTGTCTTTCAGAGCAGCCTGTCTTTATCAACTTATATCTCTGTTCTTGAAAGACCAAAAATCATGAGAAAATTCTGGACAAGAGTGGACTTCAACATCTCTCTCTAAATGCAAGAACCACCCTCATAGCTATTTTGGATTGGGAGATACAAAAATCACAAGACGATGCAACTGCGCTGTCTGAAACCTGGAACAGAATCTGTTATGTGTTGTTTTCGGAAAAGTTAGCTGCAGAATATGGAAGTGTGTTCTATAAGTAAGTTGCAGAGAATTTTATAAGCTTTCCATCGGTGTAAACTACAGCTTCATTGGATTAACAGAATGAGAGTTACAGCTGTTTTACTGCACTGCTGATTTTCTGCTCGTGAGAAATTTCAGATTTCTTGTTTTTACCCATACACAAGAGTATTATTGGGATGTCAGAACACTTTTATGCTAAGTAGCTCATCTAGAAGAAGGGTTCAAGCTACCCTATTTGGTGTCTCTTATTTTAATGGGGGTAGCCAATGTAAAGAAGGATTATTAAGATTGAACTCTTTAGTTAGAAGTATTGGTTAGTCTCCATGATTGAGTTGCCACTCTTGAGCAAAAATGTTCTGTGAACAAGGTTGATAATTTTGGATCCATGGAGACGAGAGTTGTCCTTTTGGATAGTTCATGATTATGATCATCTATACTTGCTCGTGTTGCTGATGTTGGTCACTTGATGACAGGAAGTGTAGTGTCTCATGACTCAGGAGCCCTATATGACGTCTCGCACTGATATGTGGGAAAAGACTGATGTTTCTGCCATTGAAGGATGTTATGGGTATGATGAAGCTGAGCACTATCAAAACAACAATGTTGAAGAGCAAGTTGGGAGTGAACTAAGTCAGAATCCACAACAACGAAAGCGAAAAAGGAAAGCCCTTAAGAAGCCTGTTCAAGGAAGCAAAACGCAGCAAAACTATGTCAATGGAAGACTGAGCAATGTGGATATGGATAAAATTCATGGAGTTACCAAAGTAGTGGGAGGTTATATTCAAGTAAGCTCAGTACAAGTTTTTGCTTTATTTGACCCTAGTGCTTCGCATTCTTTCATTTCCGCCGACATGGTAGAGACGTGCAAGATGGTGAAGTGTCCAATGAGGAGGCCTTTGCTAGTTCAAACCCCAGTGGGAGAAATGCAGGCAGATCAGATATGCCCGAATGTCAGTCTTGTCATAAATAAGGAAAACTTCACCGCGACACTCATTGTGTTGGAATCACTTAAAATTCACGTGGTTCATGGTAATGTATGGCTCTGTGCACACAAAGGAGTGATTCATGGTACTCGGTGCACAATGCTCTTAACAACACCGTCAGGGAAAATAATTGAGTATCAAGGTGGTTGACTTTTACCTGAGGGAGATGAGAATGATCAATTAGAAGATAGGTACACCAAGGATAGCAAAGTGGACCATGAGTTTACTGAAGTCATAGCAGAGGAACAAATAACTTTGGAGGAGCTCAATAGGAGAGATGCTCATGCTTAGGCAGATTAGTTAGTCAGGATCTGAGAAATTATCTCATGACTCTGAGCGAAAAGAGTAATTTGGAAAATGAGGATCAAATAAAGACAAAGTGTCATTATCTCTTTTGTCATCATCTTCCGAATCTCGGGACGAGATTCATCTTAAGGGGGGTAGAATTGTCACACCCTAAAATTTTGAAAAGAAGAAAAATAGGAAAAATATGATTTTTTATATTTTTGTGAGCATGCAAATTTAGAATAAGAATAATTTTTATAAATTTAAAAATTTAATATAAGGGTAGGAACATGATTGAGCACTCATGCTGTTGCATTTAAATTTTTGAGATGAGTGGTTTGATTTAAATTCAAATTTGGATTTGAAAATCTTTTGAAAATTTGCTTTGAAAAATTAGAAAAGGAAAAAGAAAAGGAAAATCATTTTCTTTCGGTTTTCAGCCCAGCGCTCGTCTCGGCCTGCTAGCAGCGGCCCGCTTCCTCCTCCCGCGCCTCGCTCCCGCTTGGGCCGAGCCCAGCCGCAGTTGCTGGCCCAGCCGCGCGCGCCTTCCTTCTTCCCGGCGTGACGCTGACATCCGGGGCCCACGCGTCAGCGGCTCAGCCTTCATCTTCTTCCCCACGCCGAACGCCGGCTTCCCTTTCCAAATTTACCGGCATCGAATCCATCTTCGAATCCTTCCCTTTCCTTGCTTCCGCGTGCCTTCGGGCTATAAAAACGGGACCCCTGCATCGTACCGCCCCCATCCCATCCTTTTGGAGCCGCTCTTGTCGTCTCGACGCGCCACCGTGAGCACCACCGCCTCCACCGTCCGCCACCGCGAGCTAGCCGCCGCCTTCCGGTCATCCTCCGGTCCCATTTTTGCGCGGGGTGAGCTCGCCATGCCATTCTCTTTCTCCCTGTGTTTTCCGTTCGTAAGCTCGTGCTCTGTAGCGCGAGGAAGCCATCTCCGGCCATGGCACCGCCGCGGGAAGCTCACCGTCGGCCGATTCCGGCTGGAGCGCCGCCGGCCTCCTCCCCCGATTAGATCTAGGCCGTTCGTTTTGAATCCGACGATCAAAAATCAAAGATACCCCTTCGGCCGGAAAATTTGCTAAAGAGCCCCTGAAGTTTTTAAGTTCTTAACCCGCAGTCCAAAACGTATTATCCCGCGTTCGTTTTGATCTGTTGAAAGCGTATTTCGTCTCGGTAATTGAAAAATACGTTTTCTAATATTTACAGTTTTGCCACTGAGTTTGTTTTAGTCATAAATTATCCGTTTTAACTCCGATTTGATCCATTCAAATTGCGTTAGATTCGTATTTGCGAGCTCTACATGATGATAGAACTGTACAGTAGGTTTGAGATAATTTATTTTCGAGTTTATATTAAAGTAATTATTTATCTATAGGAAATCTTAGAAAATTCATAATTTTTATGTTTTAAATCCAAATTTCGTGATCTTTATGTCTATGTGATCGTAGTAACGTGTAGAAGAGTTTTACAAACTTGTTATACTGTTAGTGTTACTGTTGGTTAGGTTTTCTATTTTTAAGTTTCGATGTGAGATTTAATCTATTACTTTAATAAAGTAGATCTTGTTTAAATAATATCTTCTACGTTTTAGATCCGTTTTAGCTCATTCGAGTTGCGTTAGATTCATAGCAACGAGATCTACGCGTTAGTAACAGTGTGTACCATATTACTAATTCTGAAATTTTATTGTTTAAATCATATCTTGATTAATAATTATGTAACTGGGTTTTGTAAATAAAATATGATTTGTTTTACTTTAGTTTCATAATTTGAATCTAAATTTGACTTAATTCCATATATAGTATCTATAAAATATCTTATATATGTTATTATATAATTAAAACACATGAAACTAATAGTTTTATATTTTCTTCTATGAGCAAATCTTTCGGTAGATGTATCTTTTCAACCGTAGTTTCGATTAGAGTGTTTTTCGCGCCTAGCCTGTGTGTTCATAGCAATGCGTAGAACCTCTTTAAAATCTTTTCACATATTGTTTCATATGTTTGGTGTACTGTTCTAATTTAGATCTATTGTTTGCTTCGTGTATGATTGCTCGATGTGTGTGTGGTGATTTATTGATCAAGTCCAGTCGGTGAGATATACGTGGTTATCAAGAAGAAGAAGAAGAACGTTGAAGATTTAAAGCTTACCGAAGGATCGGTGTTTAAGGCAAGTATAGCATGGGATTATCCTTGTTTCCTATTCACCTTTAATATACTTAATTCATGTGCATGTGTCTACCTTGTTACCACTAAGGATATCCTAGCTTTTGTATCTTGTACCTTGACACCCATGGGATATTGCATTGGATAGTATTTATGCTAGTGCTCAAGATAAATAACCATGATCTGTAACTTGACTAATGGTATAAGCAATAAACGTTTAAAAGATGCTTTAAAGCAATATGGCTCAAGAGGGCTAGAGCATATTTTGTTGTTTTTATGGTGCTCTAGTTTCTCTCCATAAGGACTTATCTGTAAGCGAACATCCGGGACTTACAGTACAACTGTGAGGGCTATATGGCTCTGGCTTTAGCTCAGTATGAGAACTTTTTCTAGCTTGTTAGAGGTTACCCTTGTGGCGCAAATGGGGTGAAGCAGACTGTGGATCCCTGCGTGGTGTATCACATGGACTGACTTCGGAAACCTAGCGGCCCTAACTTGTTAGACGAACCTTTGAAAGGCTTCATAGTGAACCCTGCCGACCTTCCTTGGAAGTGGGTCAAGAGATTAGCTACCTCGGGCGAAAGGGTAAATCACGACTCACAGTGAAAGTGTACAACCTCTGCAGAGTGTAAAACTGGTATATCAGCCGTGCTCACGGTCACGAGTGGCCTTGGACCCTTACAGAATAAATGATGAACACTGATGATAATGATAATACTGATGATATTAAAGCTCACTAATGATTATTGTTTCTTGCTATACATTATTCTTGTTTACATGATCATGAGGTTATTTGGGATTATGTTAACCTTGTTGCTACTCAACTGCTAAAAAGATGACTCACTAAAAGCTATTGCAGTAAAACCGTGTCAAACTTTTTGAGCTTCATGAACCCCATGTTATATTTGTTGAGTTTGACATGGACTCACTCTTGCTATTTCCCCACATCTCAGGAAGGGTACCAGATTTCTAGATTCTGGAATTGTTAGGCTTGTGATCAACCAGTTAGTTTGATCCTAGAGTGAAGGTTGCACCCGGTGTTCGGAGTTGTCTTTCCGCTGTGTTATTCTCTAAGGTATACTTTATACTATTGAGTTATGTATATTAAGCATTTGTCTTTTGATATTACACTTATCTGTGGCTATATGTGAGATTTGTCGTCTTTATTTCACATATAGTGTATGTCTGGTTTTGTCCTTAAAACCGGGTGTGACATACACAAACACTCTTCTTCCATCATAATAACTAGATCCCTCTAGGCAAAAGTTACGTCAAGTGTTGAGGAGTCCTCATCAGTCAAATCCAAACACGTACCATCCTTAGATTTGACTAATGAACCCTCACCTGAACTACAAACACCGAAGGAAAGAGTATTTCATCCTTCAAAGTACCCTATTGAATTCAGGGATTGTGGCAATACCTCAAGATACTTTAGGCACTAGAAGCCTACACTCCCTTCCCCCAAGGTAGAACCATCAAAGGAATGGTTAATGGAAGTGAAATGCTCTTTCAAAGCAATTCGGGTTCTTTCACCTTCCACAGCCACACCTTGTTCGTTAAGGGGAACTAAGGTAGAAGCTCTATACAACCCCACGTGGGGACTAGCATCATGTCAAAATTCCTTGTGAAAAATCTTTTGGGTGACATGTCGTTAGTTCCGACCAACAAACTTTTCAAAAGTCCCTAGGGACTCATTTTTTAGTGTTGTGGATCGTCAGGGACATGCCAGTTGAAATTAACGAAACCAAGGTTCACTTAGATTTCCACATCTTTGCTATCCTCAACTTTGAACTTCTTACAGGCTATCCCTTTGAAAAACTTGTCCAAGAAAACCTACCCATGGGAGCCTTAGTGAAGAATTTGGGAAAATTGCTTCCGCCACTCACTTAGAATACCCCATGGCGCAGCATTATCCCAACCATAACTCATCCGAGGAGGTGAAGTTCATTTCCCCGTTCATCTCAACTAGGTTTTCTAGTGAAATGGAACATCCACTAGCACCCTCGCTCGAACCAAAGTCGTGCCCCTCTGACCATCTAGACGTTATTCTCGATAATGGTCTAGATTCAACATTGATCCTTCACGGTATATCTTTTGGAAAACAAACTTTTGTGTCTTGGGCACCTTGCATAGTACCATGTGCCCTAACAAGGACCACAACCATCCCTTAACCCTTGTCATCAAACTTTTTAGAAGGATGGTTATGGATGCATATGTTTATCATAAATATTGCAAATCCCGTAGTGGCATTGTGCTGCTAACCTTGCAGCTCGAACGATAACGATAAACGCTTGGTGGTGAAATTGAGAACTACACCACCATAGATAGCTGCAGGATGAACTTCCCATGGTCAAGCTTAAGACCATAAATCAAGCACTGCCAGGAGATACCCCGAATTATCATAAAAAACAATAACTTCTTTAACAAAAGCAGGAACATATTATCAAGTTAGTATGCACCTTCAGGTATTCCTGGTTGCTAACCCTTTTAGGTTGAGATCAAGAAGAACAAAGGTACATATGATGCTAAAGAACATGGGAGCTGCATCAATCATACACTTTGATATTTTTTGGTGATGGAACACACTCAAAGGGAGACCCCCGACATTGCACACTTAACTTTTCCACAAAAGTCCAAGTGTGGGGGAGGATGGAGAAAATTTCACTACAAAGTTCCATCCACACCAAAGGCCATCTTGGGTCAATATATATAGATATGATGTCAGCTCTACCTTGCTATATATAAAAAAAAGAAAGAGTAGCAAAAAATTATTATAAAGAAAAAAATGAAAAAAAGAGAGAAGAAGAAGAGAGAAAAGGAGCATTCTTCTTGACCTTTGCTATCACTAAAGCCCATGGTCCAGTTGTGTGTATGGCCTAGCATTGGTGATAACCTGAGATGGACCATATACAAGCCACCGCTACAACAACTTTAAGCTTTGTCCACATATGGTACCGGTAAGAATACTCAGGTATGCAAAGGTAGATAAATGTTCACCAAACTCTTCCACTCATATTTATCTCCATAAGAATATAACCAGCTCATAAAAACCATATCTTCCTGGTTTATGTTGTATACTCTAGTTTGGATGTACATACGTAGTACATCCATAGGATTTTTAAATTAAGTGTGGTGCTTAGGCTAAACTAGCCTTCTTTAATCAAAATTTTGGCATGGTGTTGAAATTTGATTAATGAACTTTGATTATTACTTTCATAAACAATAGAAGTACTCTGGTATGGAGATAAATCAAGGTTGTTTATTGTTGCAAACTTCACCTTAGCCTTGTTTATGCTAAATGATAAAAAATTAGGTGAACACATAAAATAAAAAAATTAATAATAATAGTAATAACAAATAAAAAAATAAAAGTTATAATGATAATAATAAAATTAAGGCTCCCCAGCGTTTTCAACTGGTAGAGCTCTTGTCTATTTCCACATTTGTTTCTCTTTATCACAAGAATAAGTGTGGGGAAGATTTCTCATGCATAATGAACACACATTCGAGATCTCCCACTAACACATTGCACAACCATCAGACGATCCATCAGGCATGAAGGACAAGACAGAAAGTTTAAGAGAGCATTGGCTGAACTTCTAGTTCAGCCAAGCCATCCCTGATCCCCCTTAACTCCTTTCTCTTCAATGATGGTTTGTGCAAAACAACCCTCAACTCCCTCCAATTTTGAGTTTGAACAAACATAAATCTTGATCACTAAAATTAAACTCAATTTGTCCCTGCTATCTCCTCCTGATGAACAATGCCCCTACGTACCACACTTCATTTAAAATTTTGAAAAGTGACATATTCATAACATGTTTAAAATAGAAGCTTGTATAAAGTTTGTACCATATACTTACACTTATACTTGTGGGAAAATAGTCTAATAGGACAATCATGTTGATGAAGTTTTTGTGGAGTGTGATATAGTTTTGACATAGAAATCCTACCATTTCTATTCGAAGTACTTGGAGAATTTGTTTTAATAAAAATGTTACAAAACCATAGTATTACATACTCCTCATTTGGTGAGAAATTCCTACCAAAGCCAAATATAACATCTAGCAAGTTTCAAGCCTTCCACATAAGCTGCTTGCTATTGTATTAAGTTTGGTCAAGTTGTGTTGACCGGTGTTAAGGGATTTATCATGCTCCCAAGATCAAGATCACATACACCCACATATATATGCAGCTCTTACACTGGGAGTGCGCAAAAACATGCTCCCATTTAGATCCACCAAAAACTCTACTTCTACACTAGGAGTAGACAAAAAACGTTTGTTAGGTAAATACTCCATATTCTAAAAGATAGTGATCTCTCTCTAAATATGTGGTTTAGAAGAAGAGACATAGGCTATGCAAAAAGTAAAAAATGGACACATGAAGGTCCAAGTACCAAAAAATGATGAGCACATAAAGGCTCATGTATTGAAAAGAAAGAAGAAGGATAGCCATGTTTCAAAAACAATAAGTTATAGAGAGAGATCATGTCTACAAAAGGAGTATAGTTTTAGTTTACCATTTTTCCACACACATACACGTCTTGATCTAAGAGTATGACACTTCTCTCCTTGGATCCTAGATTTGACTTTACAACGTATGCAATACAAGTATGCTATATTGTTCATCCCTACCTAAAGCTCCACATAAACCTTTTTAGAAGTAGGAGAAGGCAAAACATTGCTATGCCTTCGTAAGGATTTATACACAATTTAGTGATTTGAGAGTGCCATTTGAGGAGTATAA
The DNA here is from genome assembly GCA_038087645.1 of Saccharum hybrid cultivar R570. Lineage (NCBI taxonomy): Eukaryota > Viridiplantae > Streptophyta > Magnoliopsida > Poales > Poaceae > Saccharum > Saccharum hybrid cultivar. The sequence goes on along the minus strand of JAQSUU010000754.1, from coordinate 2,042,759 downwards.
AATGAATGATTCTTTTTCTTGAGAAAAACATCCAAAACTCCAAGTTGCTAAGATGTGAAATTGAGAAGAGGACTTTGTTTCAAGAACTGTCCTGCTTTTCAATAACCCAAGGAAACATGTTAGCTAAAGCCACATATCTCACTTGTGTAAGGAATGTGTTAGAATAACTTTTATGTAAGCCATGTATCTTAGGATGTTATGCACATGATTGCTTTTATCTCTAAGCTTTGCTCAAGGACGAGCAAAGGGGTAAGTGTGGGGGAACTTGTTGGCGGTGCTTAACTCCTATTTTTAACCGTCAAATTAATCTAAAATGTCAACATTCCATGCTACTTCATAGAAAAAATATGATTTTATCTAATAAGTTCCACAAGTTTTGGTGCTGTCATTGTTTTGCAGGATATAAGAAGAAATGCATGGAAAATTTCACTAAAAGGCGCTTTTCGACTATGATTTGCGCAAAGGAATAATATAAAATGGCCAACAACTTTCATCATCTAGGCGAAGTACCACCCGAGGAGTGACCTAGGACCAGCCCACAACTCGCCACATGAAGGTGGTGGCGAGGGGGCTTCGTTAGGAGGCGGCCGACCCCCATCGGCACCTCTCGGCTATCCCTTCGACAGGCGGTGGCATGGCTCCATGCTAAGGCGGTGGAGACCGGGACATCACGCCAGGTATAGCCACAGCACCACCCTTGCTCCTTGTATAAATAGAGGGGCAACCCCCTCTCACACAACACCACAAGGCAAAGAGCTACTCCACCTTTGAGCAACACTCCAAGGGCTTAGGCCCTAGCTAATTATCTAGAGTTGTGTAGTAGGAAGAGATGTGAGGGAGAGCTCGGGGAAGAGCTGGACTTGTCGGTGTCTCCCCAACTTGTACCTCAACGAGCATCTTTACTTCAACGGGTTCTCCCACTAAATGAGTGTTCGTGGTTCTTTTGGTTATAAAGTCTTTTGATTAGTTAAGCTTTACTCTTATGTGTTTGTAGGTTCATCGTCCGTCCCCATGGCAGATGCTCTAGTAGAGGACTCTTGATAAAGATGAATGTTCTTGGCCAACGCTAGAGTAGTAACCAATAGCGTAGACGTGGTGTCTGAGCTAGAAGTTACCTTTGTTTGCCTCATTCCCCATGGTTTGATGTAGAGCTATAGGCCGGTATCGCTTGGTAGACCAGGTGTACGCCGATGCCTAAAGTAAGCAAGTAGAAGTAGAATTTATCTATTCTTAGACCCTAGAATGTTAGGAATCCATCTCAACCTCTACCTACTCTACCCTTGTGTTGTCCTTGGATGAACTAGCTAGAAGAATACCTCTGTTCTGTATGGAAAATGTGATACCCTAAATACTTCTAGGTGAAATGCCACAACGGTATTATGTGAGCTTGCAGATTATTTCTGTATGCGTTAAGAAATACCAACACACCACCGTGCCCACAATACTGCCATAGTGGGAACTGTGGCACCACATCATGCCATGCCATGACATGACCACAAGACCATGATGATAGCCATGCCAAGACGTGCATCCTAAGACGTCGTTACTTGCAAGCCAAGTTAGCTAGGTCCCCTCTCTTAGGCTCACAGCCCTTCGATCGGGAGACCCTCCTTCTTTGTATGAAACCTAGCCCCGAACTCTATATAAGGGCAGCCAGGGCCTCCTTTCAGGGGATCATTCTCATTTGGTCCACATCTCCATTCTCTCCAAGCTCTTGAAGCTTTCTTTTGGGCAGCCCTTCTCCTAGCTCTAGCTCACCTACCTCTTTCACCATTCTTGCACCCCCTGTTGTAAGAACTTTAGAGCATTCAAGCGAGGAACACGCACTCGATCATCTCTAAGACAAGACATAAGGCTCTGGCCTAAACTAGAATAAATCATCATGTCTTTTGGATGCTACCATCGTCTTCCTAGAGCAATGTGGCATTCGTATAAATTTACTAGTCTGATTTATAAAACACCGACAGGGAGTGAGGGGGTATTTATAGTTTGAGAAGATGAATGGAAGCCACTCAATGTGCCATGTCAATGATCCATGTGCTTCTTCACCATGGCCCTTGGATCAAACTATCATAAGATGAATGGTGGAGATGGAGTGGAGTTGTGCTTCTTTGCATGCCTCCATGCATTGAGGCGGTGGAGCAAGGGAAGGTCAGTTCGAGGCTATTTTTGTTGCATGACTGCATGCCACCGTCTTGGCAAGGCCACCAGGAAGTGCCATGTGGAAGGAGGACACGATAGGCATGAAGGGGAGGGGAGCCTTCCTGCAACTGCCTTTGCATGGTCGGTTCTCCACTAGGCCTAGACTGCTTCCACGTGGGTTTTGGGTCCAAATTCATCAGGTGAGCGGGCCTTCTCTTTATTTGTTTGTGAAGAGTCTGCATTTATGTTTTCCTAGTTGTGCATTTTTTTCTCTTTTTACATGTATTCCCAGTATGTGGCTTGCAAAAGAACAACTCACCAAAACTCATAGAATTCATTAGTATAAACCCTATTTACTAAGTTTGGTGATTGTTTTTAGTAGTTTTTATATAAAGTTGGCGGTTAGAAATATGAGTTAAGGACCACCAATAATAAGCCAAAGCCAAGAGAGACATGGTGCAAGAAGAAAGAAACATCGTCTGCATCATTGTCGCCAGATCCTGCAACATCTCTGAAGAAAATAAGGAAGAAGAATTCCCGTACATGGAAGGAGAACCACCGCATAAGGAGGAACAGCTGTGAACCGGTACTAGAAGGTATGATTTTACTACATTTCCATTGCATTTAGTATAAGTTGTATTTGCATATTTCCCTTTCCCAACCTTGCATTACTTGTTTAGATTATTAGTTGCATCACATGTTTACATTTTTAATAAAGGTACTTAGAAAGTACTAGCATTTAGAATAAATTCATAACAATAATATAAAAAACCAATAAAATAAAATCTCATAATATATAGGCTTAGTAATAAATTACCATAGTAGTAGTAATAAATACAGAAAGATTCAAGAAGAGCTGCCCGAGAAGAAGATTCCAATCTCCGCAAAAGGCAAGCTTGAGGGAGAACCTCCCCCGCTCAGGTATGAAGTTATTCACACCTTCTCTTTTCTCTGCATTAGTTCTCTATATCAAAAAGAGATAATAAATGATGATATAGAAATACAATAATAATAGCATAGCAAGAATAATAGAATATGCAAGCGAACTATGTTATTATAATCAATGTAGAGGAGAATCATTAAAGCTGCCTTAATCACTCTTGCTCTAAAAAAATTTGATGTTTAAATACTCTTTGGACATGATGAATAATTGCTCAGTGATACTTTGCAAAACCGTGCTATACAACCCTTTACTTCTCAAGTTTTGAGCATGCAAGATTAGAGTTCATCTTATGTTGACTGCTTTTGTGGGTTGCGAATGCTAGAACCAAGTATATGCTTTTGTGAGATATGTTATGGCAAAGATTAAGAGTAAATCTTTTAACTTGTTTGAGGAATAGTTCAGACAACCTAGAGTTTTGTGCTTAAAAAAACTTGCTAGAAGTTCCTTAATGGTGAAAAATTCCTACAGAGCCAAATTCATGTTTTTTCGCGATATAATAAGCCTACACAAAAAGTGGCTTGTTTGTTTTGAGCTTTGTCAAGCCTTATTGATCTGAGTAGAGAAGCTTGGTAGACCTTTTGATCAAGATCATGTACACTCCACATATATATGCTACTTCTACACTAGAAGTATGCAACCACTCATACCATATTTATGCACCCCTTGCTCCATAAGAGATATATGTTGATACCCCCTCTAGCTATTTATCATCAAAAAGAGAGGCATGGGCTACCGAAAAAAGGAGAGAGAAGAGCAAAAACTCTATAGTTCAAAGAGAGAGAGAGAAAGAGAGAACATAAGGTAGCCATGCTCTCTCAAAAAGGAAGCTAGAGGAGGGGATGTTCTCAAAAGGAGTACCACTTCCACCAAATACCACACACTTGCACATCTTAATCATTTTTATGACTTGTTGCTCCTTGTGATCCAAGTGTTTGACTTAGCAAGACATTCAATTCAAGTAAAGCCTTGCTTTTTATCTCCCTACCCATAAACTCCATATAAGCCTTAGAGTAGGAGAAAGATCTAAGATCTTTTGGCCTTGGAGAGGATTCAAACACCATTGAGATATCTTTTGGCCTTGGAGAGGATTCAAACACCGTTCAAATTTACACTGCTCGATCTATCAGGCAAGTAAATGGTTTACAAGAAATAGGTAAATGTCATTTCATCGAATATACTAGAGGGATGCGGTCAAGGGAAAAGTGGTGATCGTTCGCTGTAGAGTACACATCCCTGGTATGGTAACTAGTTGCCATCTATAAGCATGATTTCAGTTAGTGTCAATCGATGGAAGGGGAAAGTCACTCATGACTACTACTACTGATACAAATGTTGTGACCGAGTGCACTCCATACGCAATAGTTTTACTCATAGCTCTGTGCTATGTAGTGTCCAACGAGATCAAATGTGCCGCATTCGGACTTTCTTGAAAGTGCAGTAAAATATGAGAGTAAAGTGAATGCGGCAGGAAAGCTAGACACAAGAAGTGAATCGAGAAAAAGAGCTTTTGACCCCCAAGACACGCTTGAGACCTAAATGCCTGGTGTGGTTGTGATAGGTCTTTTCTGTACTTATTTCACTCCAATCCAAGCAGTCACGGTAGTTGAGGGGTTGACTGATTGCTATGACACTCTGGGCTTATTTTATTTCACTTTTAGTTATTAGAACCCAATAGGGGTGACTAAAGTTTAGTCATTGGTTTTAGTAGCTACATTTTATTCATAGGAAACCAAACATGTCTAGTATACTGTCCTACAAGATCAAATACGCAACGGCTAGACTTTCTTGCATTTGTAGTAATAAAAGTCAAAAGCTATGGCTCCTCCATTCTACATTAGATTGAGACAAGACTTGTTCAGATGAACTCCTCACTGCATGGTTCTTTCAAGTTCAACAAATTTTATCAAAGACACGAGTTGGCTTTAACAAAGATCAAAGGCACTCATGAATGTTTAGCAAATTAAGTTTCAGATCAAAGACAACTAGAAAGAAATCTGTAGCGAAAAGAAACCAGCTACAAAATGACCAAATGACCTGAGCTACACCATGCTCAATAGAGTTGAACCACCTAATACAAAGTGCAGCAAAAGTACACATAGACATGCATGCAAATAAGAGTTCACATATTTGCAAGGGCATCCCACAGATCAAACCAAGTCATGATTACAAGAACTACTGGTATGTCCCATATATCAAGGGTCAAGGAGGGCATGCAGGATCTCGACCACGTCCACCTTCGCAAAGACGGCGTTGGTGGCTGGCTCAAAACTCTTGACTAGATCGATGATGTCATCGTCCTTCGATTCCAGTGGAAAACCCTGCTCCACCACCTAGACTTTCATTGCCGCACCAATCTAAAGCTGGGTAGTAGCCAGCGCCGCAGCAGCCCCCTAATGAATGGCTTCAGTAACCATGGCTCGAAGGTGGGCCGGCAGGGCTCGGAATAGCTCCTCGGTGAATAGATTATCCACGGGGAAGCCCGCGTTACGGGCGGCTTGCACGCACTGCTATAGGGTCTCAATTTGCTCCGCGAGGAGATCCTCATGGAGAAGGTTCATCATGTTATGGACCTACTCTGTGAGGATCTCCTAGTTGACTCGTATCTTGGAGAACTCAGTCCCGGAAGCTTGAAGGGCATTGTGCGAGGCATCTAGCTCATTGCGCAACATCTCGACATTCAGCCTAGTCACTGACAAAACCGCTTGGACATTGCAGTAATCCTTAAATAATTGATAGCAGTCTATGTCATCTACGGATTCATGCTCTTCTGATGATTCACCCATTTTAGAACTAGAGGGTTGTGCGGGGATAGAGGGGCTCGGCGGTGGCAAGCGTCGACAGTATGACTCTCCGGCACCACCGGGGGAATACCCCAAGACCGGTGATGGCACCGCCATGGAGGAAGCACTAGACAATGCAAGCTAAGTTCAAGCCCATATAGGATATGGGGGAGACCAATCTGATTGAGAAGGCAAACGACTTTTACCAAACTGACCGACGCAGCATGGCACATAATCGTGGGTGGCTGCCTCCATCAGGGGATGCATCACGGGGCCACTTTCCTAGTGTGACCATGAACAAAGAACCAGGCTCTAGGGCCAATGAGGCTCAGGACACCGTCACACCATGTTCACCTGCTGAGATAGTAGGCAAATTCCAAATACTAGTTAAATTAAACAGCATGAACACAAATACTAGTGTGAGCATTGCTCGCATACTCTAGTTAAATGAAGATAAACAACATAAACAGCGGTATAGTGATGATCCACCTCCAAAGGGGAACTGGCGGGTGAGAGATTGTCGACAAGATGTGGTCGGTAGTCTACCGAGGGGTATACCCATGATAGTAGATTATCGGTGGAGGTGCGCAAGACAACGAACTAGATGGTGATGCAAGATGGACATGGGGTTTATCCAGGTTCGGGCCGCGAACTGGGTAATACCCTATGTCCTGCATCTTTGTGTATTGTATTGATGCGTGATGAGATGTTTTGAGGGGGGTCCTTGCCTGCCTTATATAGTTTGGGGGGGCAAGGTTACAGATCTAAGGAATCCAATCCCAGCCAATTACAACTCTTGTATCTACAGAGGATACGATATCTATCTTAACCGACTAGGCTTCCTTGACCATCAAGTAGTCTCTGCTTGCTCTGCATGGTTTGTCGAGCAGTCCGGAGATCCATGCAACCCTTTCTGGTGAGTTGGGCCACCTTGTCTAGCACGGCCCATGTGGAGCCATGAGGGTATACGGGTCTATACCCCCACAGCTAGTCCCCGAGCACTATGTATTTTGAAGCGACATGCTGTCTTGACCTTCTTCGAGCAGTGAGGCTTGAAGCCCTAAAGCCCCTGACTAGAAGGGTGGTGTGCCAAGGAATATTCCATCCCTTTCGACCAGTTCAGCTGATAGCTGACCATCGCACTTATCGGAAACACCTTGTCAGAAAAATGCATGGTGCTCTGAGAAAAAAGAAAAATAATTAATCTTTGATGAAGTGTGCCCACTTTAAGTTTTATTCTAAAAAGTTAAGGATAGACGATAACATTGGCTCTGTCATAATGTCATGAAATGTGATCCTCAGGATCTAGTCATATTACAGTAGGGGTCGCGCCTCTAGCACTACGTAGTAAATCATGCTTGCAACAAAAGTTAAGCACATTCACCGCTAGGTGAAGTGTGCCCACTTAGTCCCCAAGCCTGACAGCAGGTGACTAGAGCACGTGGTCCCAGGGTCTAAAAGAAAAAACAAACCAAGACCAAATAAGCACATTCATCGCAAGGTGAAGTGTGCCCACTTAGTCCCCGAGCCTGATAGCAAGTGACTAGAGCACGTGGTGCCAGGGTCCAAAGATCACAGTCCAAACTCAGTTTAAAATTATATATCGTGGCTCTGTCATGGCACAGACCCTAGCTCTGCTATGGGGCTAGTCCCCAGCTCCATTGTGGACCTAATCCATAGCTCTGCCGTGGATAAAAACCCATGGCTCAGCCATGTGTCAACTCTGAGCTCTACTGTGAGACGTCCCACTACTTAGTTGTGGGCCCTAAAACATCCTATGGCTCTGCCACAGGGCAGCCCCCAGCTCAGCTGTGAGGCAACCCCCAACTCAGTTGCGGGCCCACTCTAAGATTCAGTCCCCAGCTCAGCCGTAGACAAATAATAACGTTAATTCAAAGTATACAGATAAATCCATTTTATAATAGACCCCAACTCCGCTGTGGGGCCACAAAATGCACTAGCATGTTAAAGCCAAGCCTTATGTAATGAATCAGGCCCACTTTGAGGTCCTCGCCACAACCAAGGCCCATAGAAGGCCTACTAAAAGGCAATAATTGAGAAAGTGGAAGCGACACACCAGGCGCAGTTACCCGAAAACCTTGGAAGTCAAAGGGTCACTCTGCTCTTACAAATACCCGCACAACAGCGCCCCACTTCTCCCACGGCATCCACTTTGCGTTAGTTCATCTTCCACATAGTGCACTCCACCTTCTCCGCTAGTTCCATCGCCGCCGCATCTATAAGCCAAACCCTAGATCCAATCACCACCAAATCTAGCTGCACCAGCGCCACCCCTCACACCGCAACCGCAATCCACGACCAAAGAAGGAAAGAAGGATGGCACGCGGGAGCCATGGAGCAAGAGTGCAACTGATGGCGGCGGAATGGAGCAAATCGATGAGCATAAAGGCAACCCTGGCGAAGCTCATCACCGCTGGAGTGATGGCTGAAGCCGCAATTGGTGGATGGAGGATGTCAGATGGTGAGAGCTATCCAGACCCCTATCCTAGTGAAATAGTTGTATTCGAGGATTTTTACTGGCTTGGATTCAGAAATCCGTGCCATCCCTTTCTTCGAAAGCTGTGTGATTACTATAGGATTAGCATCTGCAACCTCCATCCAAATTATGTTCTGTCGATGTTGATTTTCATCACCCTCTATGAGTCGTTTCTCGGCATCCAGCCCCACTTCAATTTGTGGAGGCACTTTTTCTGCCTAAAGAAGAAAGGAGGCATGGGAGGATCTAAGGTAGTTAGGGGAGCCTACCTAAACCTTCGTGATAGAATGAAGGACAAGTACCTCAATGTGCCCCTTAGTTCGTTAATGAAAGATTGGTACAAGAAGTGGTTCTATGTATAGCAAGAGCAGGAGCCCTTTGTCACCTGTGATATTGCGCAGATCCTCGAGAAGCAGGAGAGCTAGTTGGCAAGGCTGACCAGCGCCCAAATGGTACAGGTGGAAGAGCTACTCGAGATGGTCGACAGGAGGCACCTGGACGGGCCAACAATAGCCCTGAACTTCATCTGCAGGCGAGTGCAACTGTGCAAGGAGCGGGTGCACCCGTTGTATGAGTATTCAGGGTCAGGTGACCCACTAGGGAGTCTGCAAGGAGCCTCTCACGCAAAGAAGTGAATTGGTGGTTGGCACAACTATTCGACCTGACAGGATACCACCAGCTGCCAAGCACAATGAAGGCGTACAAGTTGACAGCTCTGCCACCGCAGGTACGACTAGAGTCGGTTTACTTCTACCCTAATTGCCTCCTTTTTGTCCCGAGTGAACCGTCATAGCTTTTGTTTTATTGGCTTGGCGGTCTTTGAAACATCCAAGGAGGGCTCGATCAACTCCCGAGGTACTCCGGGCATGTCTATAGATTTCCACGTGAACACGCTAACGTTCTCCCTCAGGAAGCTAATGAGCACGTCATCCTATTTGGGGTCCAAGGCGGCCTCGATGCAAGCCGTCTTGGACTTGTCGCCCGGGATCAGTTCCACCTCTTGGTTTCCTTGGACTTTGCAGCAGCACAGGTGGCTTCTTTGCTGAGAATCTCAAGATCGGTGAGAGGAATCTTCTTGGCTTTAGCGATGGACTGCTGTATGCGGATCGCGAGCTCAAGGGCTTTAGTAGTTGTGTAACCTTCCTTTTCGCAATTGTAGGTGATGAGAACATTGCCCCTTAAAGAGAGTATGCCCCTCTTGATTGGCATCTTTAGGAGGAGGTAGATATAGTGTGGTATTGCCATAAATTTGGCCAGAGCTGGTTGGCCGAGTATGGCGTGATATGTTCCTTCAAAGTCCGCTACGATGAAATTGATGTAGTCGATACGAAAGTGGTTGGCGGTGCCAAACTGTACTGCCAATGTGATCTATCCCAAGGGTTGAGAGGTCTACCCTAGGAGCACTCCCTAGAAAGGTGCATCGTCAGGCTCGAGGTCTTCTGGCTTAATGTCTAACTCAGTTAGAGTGTTGCAGAAGATGATATCAAGGGCACTGCCACCGTCGATGAGCACCTTCTCAAATCGTACTTGATGACAGGCTCTAAAATGAGGGAAGCACCCTAGCTCCAGGATATTGGTGCGACTAGTTTTGATACTTGGGGTTGGCATCTCTTCCGTCTGGGTTGTTGAGGGCTATAACAGCTCGGGCGGTAAGCTTCCTTTGTCACCCGTTCTCCAGGGCAAATTTCCCACCAAAGATGTTGCGAACGCTTCTATCAGGGTCCTTATAAGCATGATGAGGGTCCTTGTCACGTTCCTCTTTGATCTTGTCCTCATCAGGCCTCTTGTCATCCTGGTGATCATTTTTGTCAGCATCCTTGTCGCCGCCACGCTGCCTTTTACGGGCATCTGAGCGGTAGATAGACTTTAGACCCCTACAATCTCCCATTGTATGGCTGGAGTCCGGATGAGCCGGGTCAGGACCCTGAAGGACCTTGGAGTTGGCACTGTCATAATTGCACTTAGGCGTTGGTTTGACGGCGTTGTCCACTGTTTGGTTGAGGCTCTGCCGCCCCCTAAAGTCGTCCTACCGACGTCGATCACGATTGGCATTGCGGCGGTCACGGTTATCATTGCACCGATCATTGCGGTGGTCATCACGACGCTGATCATCGCGCCAGTCATCGGGGCGACGATTTGGCTGGTTGGGGCGGGGAGCCCGGCCAACGTGCTCCTTGATCTGCTGGTTGGCCTCATCAGCATCTACCCACTTCTTTGCCACCAAGAGAAGGTCCTGAACAGAGTCAAGCCTCTTGCAGAAAAGTTTGGTCCTGAGAGCATCATGGTGGCAAAGGCCTTTGATAAACGTGAAGATGGCTTCATCATTGTTGATGTTAGGGATGGATATCCGTGTTTTCGAGAAGCGACAGATATAGTCGCGCAACGGTTCGTTCGGGTAGTCTCTGACTTTATCCAAATCATACTTGTTGCTGGGCTGCTGACAAGTGGTCATATAATTGTCAATAAGAGCCCTCCTGAGCTGCGCCCAGGTATTGATGGAGCCTTCCCTCAAGCTAAGAAGCCATTGGTTTGCGGACTAGTTGATGACCATAGGTAAATAGTTGGCCATCACATCTTCATCGCCATGTGATGTTTGGATAGCAATTTTGTAGAGCATTATCCACTTTCGTGATTAGCCTTCCCGTCATATGTGTCGAGATTGTGGAGCTTGAAGTTTCTTGGCCAGATGACAGCATGGAGCCGATCAGTGAATGGTCAAAGACCAGGGATATGGCTAGCACATGGTGCACAGCGGCGGCTAGGTGTGCAATGTGCTTCATTGTATTCTCGCCTACGTTGCATCTCAGATGCATGGCGCTCTTCTTGATTGTTTTTGATGCGATCCCTCAAATTCAGATTGGCGCTGACATGGTCACAGAGGTCACCTCCAGGCTGCTCCACTTCCTGGTCGGCACCGCGTTGTCGACCATGACCGCCACCATGGTTTGCAACATGCTCTCCTCCATGACATGTGCCACGCCCACCTTGCTAATTATGTTCGCCCCTTTGATTGGCATCATGCTAGTCGACATCGTGCCTTCTAGCTTGACCTCAGGGATGGTGTGCCTCATAGTTCACATCATGGCTCTGGTAAAGATAAGGACCTCCTTGTTGCCAGGGGCCTCGTTGGCGATGACTTCAGGTGGAGGACGCCGATGGAGCAGGTGTATGCCTCTTGTTGACCTAGACTATGGCCGCCTTCAAATAAGCCTTGATGGCATCAAGTGCCGGGGATTCTAGGAGCTTGTTTAGTTCATTCATGGCAATAGCAATGTTGGTGCTTGGTGTCTTAAAAACCTGTTGGTTGTCGCACATGTCGAAAGCATCAATCAGATCGTAGCGGATATCGCATTGGCCTCCTGCGGCTGCATTAGCTGCATCCTCTTCAACATTTTCCAAGTTGACTCTTCGAGTCCTACGATTGGCGTTTCTTTCTTCTCGAGGAGTCCTCTCTTGATCAGTTTCCCCATCGCGAGGGGGCTCATCGTTACTAACGGCTAAGATGGTGCCTCCGAAGCCGAGTGGAAAGGCTAGGAACTCCTGCCCATATGGATCGATGAGGGTGCAGGTATAGCTAGTACTGTGAGATTCGGTAGACCCGGTACCCTCTTCTGAGATTGTAGAGAGCAAATCATGTCTGATCTTCCTAATATCCACCATGTTAACAGTAGGCACAGGGTGGTCTGGTTTGGGCAAGTCTATCAGACAGAGATCCAAGATGTGGTCATGCTCGGCGGGATCCACAAATAGGTGTGGTATGCGGGCGGCATACTTGGATGCCTCGTTCACCAACCCATAAGGGTAGGTGTTGGATGAGTGCTCTGTTAGGGGTTCACAAACTGTCCACCCTTCTGGAGTTGCTATGATCATGAGATTGGGATCCAGGCACCCCTAGCGACCAGCTCGAGCTGGTTAGGAATGGCGATCCTCAGCAGACCGATCTTTGATCAAATCTACTAAGGTTAGGGTTTCGGCCAAATTTGTGGTGACCCGATCAATGGACTCGACCAGATCGGTATTGTCAAGGTGCCTCCCTTGATAGCGGGGAAGCAATCGATAGGTGGTCAGAGGAGGCGACCCTGAGACTAGTCCCAAGATCAAATCCACTGTTGTCGATGTAGATTCAGTTGGCGCAGGGGGAGCCTGCACCGCCTCCATGACTTTAGCGGGACCGTTAGCACCGGTGGTCCAGGTGAACGTCCCGATCGTGAACGTCAGTCCCGCCAGAAGGACCATGAAAGTAGGGAAGTTAACCAACTATCTTGCCATAGAGTCTGCACGCACACCCCCTACTTGGCACGCCACTGTCGATGAGATGTGGTCGGCAGTCTACCAAGGGGTATGCCCACGGTAGTAGATTATTGGTGGAGTAGCGCAAGACAGCGAACTAGATGGTGATGCAAGATGGACACGGGGTTTATCCAGGTTCGGGCCGCAAACTACGTAATACCCTATGTCCTGCGTCCCTGTGGATTATATTGATGCGTGATGAGATGTTTTGAGGAGGGTCCTTGCCTGCCTTATATAGTCCAGGGGGCAAGGTTACAAATCTAAGGAATCCAATCCTAGTTGATTACAACTCCTATATCCGTAGAGGATACGATATCTATCATAACCGACTAGGCTTCCTTGACCGTCAAGTAGTCTCTGCTTGCTCCGCACGGTTCGCCGAGCAGTCCGAAAATCCATGCAACCCTTTTTGGTGAGTTGGGCCACCTTGTCTGGCGTGGCCCATGTGGAGCCATGAGGGTATATGGGTCTATACCCCCATAGAGACCACACCAATGAGACATCCGTATGTTGGTGGAGGATTGCCAGCGTGGAAGGCCTCTAGGGTACCCAATCGATAGACGACCTGGTTGGCCCTACCATGGTCCTAGCAGGAGATGTCGACAGCGTAGTAGGGTGGAAGGCAAAAGCTTTGGGATGGAATTAGAACCTCTAGAGAGAGAAGGTAGTAGGTGTATAACCTTCCCACTCACCCCTTGTCTCTGCTGCTATAGTTTGGGGGGCATCGAACACCTGATGAGGACATCGCCAAGATGGAGTCGAGGATGACTCCAATTCAAGAAGGGGAGGATGATGTGGACATCGCCACGCTGGACACACCGACGTTATGGTCTTCCCCATGTTGCAATTCGTCCCCAACTCAGCTGCCACGTCACCCTCGGATTCAGCAGACACATCATCACTATTTTGGTCATAACTCTCTCATACGACATCAAAACGGGGCGTTCTTGGATGTGTTGGAAAGGGGACGACGATGCCGTCGTTTTGGATCTGGTCCTAGCTCTAGAAGGTCCGTGGATCATTCTATGTGACCACGTCAAGGTGCTGCGTCACCTATTTGGGCCAACTTGGCCATGTATCGTGTCGAGCCTTAAGCCCAAGTTGTGGGCGCCCAACCCTTGGCCGTTCCCAACCCTAGGTCGAGTCTTAGACTATAAATATAGCCGCCGCCACTGTTAGACAATTGGGTTTTGTTTAGAGTTTAGTTTTCCATCGAGAAACTGAATCGTTCATTGTAGCTGTGGTGACAAATCCTTTTACAGTGATCCAGGGCCCCCGTTCTTGATCTCCTCCACTGTGTCGATTAGTCCTTTGGAACCGAGTTCTTGAACCCTCTATTGAAATTCGCTTCATTCATATTTGCAATTTCAGATTGCGTGTTTTTACCTTCTTGCTTGTGTTCTTTGATTCGCTTGCAGGAAAAGCCTTCTTGGCGAGGTCAATCAAGTTGTGCTTGGTTGATAACCAACAGAGCAGTGGTGTAACGGTTGCAGGGTTCAAATCATGTCTGATTTGAAGCCGGATCGCCAACGTCGAGATCTCCACAAATCGAACTTACCGGTTACCTCTCGGAAGATCGGGCCAGTATTCATCACCACCCCACGATCAAGACGCTTATGTGGGTGGGCGGTAGGGCTTCGCCCTATCATGTCAGTGCGATGGGCCAGAAGGCGACGCCGCCTGCGGTAATAGGCTACTGATGCCACCCATGCATGCGCGCCTACGCTGAAATGCAGGACCACGTCATCCGGGTAGTCAAGATTTTAGATAACCGGACCTTGTGTGATCCTGTGTAGTATAAAAATTCTGAATAAAAATAATCTTTGATACCTGGTTCTTGCAAGTTTAACAAATCTTATCAAATACATGAAAATAAGGTGAGTTGGGTTCAACACAGATCAAAGCCACTCATGACTACTACTACAACTGATACAAAATTGACCAAGTGCACTCCGTAGACAATAGTTTTACTCATAGCTCTGTACTGTATAGTGTCCAATGAGATGAAATGTGCCAGATCAGACTTTCTTACGAGCACAGTAACATATTAGAGTGAAACGAATGCGGTAGGAAAGCAGGACACAAGAAGTGAATCAAGAAAAAGAGCTTCTGACACACTTGAGACTTGAATGTCTGGTGCAGTTGTGATAGGTCTTTTCTATACTTATTTGATTCCAATCCAAGTAGTCACAGCAGTCGAGGGGCAGACTAAAGAGTGAAGAGTGAGATGTGTTCAGCTTGGTCAAATTTGGTCTATCGGTTCGGTTAGATTTGGTTTATCGGCGGTAAAGTCAGCGTGAGTTAATTCTCAACTACTTCTATCACCATTACTTGCAATTCTCCATCTTTGGCTAGCCTATTTAACCCAATTCTAGATGCACCTCTTGGGCTTAATCCACACACTCATGAGCCAATCATCTTTTCATTGCCTAGAGGTGCTTTGTCTTCGTCCTTGCACCTCTCATGGCTTGGAGCCTGTGAGAGGTTCAAGATGGAGATAAATTACCTCACAGGGATGTTAGTGTTTGGAGAAGGCCTTCAAGATTGGGTGCTTTAGATTGCATAATCTTGTGGCACTTGAGCATCGAGATGTAGATCTGCATCCCTCAATCCTCAGAGGTAGCAAGGTTATGGAATATAAAGCACTTCATTGAGATGCTGGTGTAAGTTTTGCGAGGTGCTCCTTCTCCATCCTTTGCAAGGTGCTACCATTGAACAGGTGAAAGTCCCTAGTTTGGTTTTGGCTAATTGATGAAACCTAAGTACTAATCACATGTGCTTGAGTGTTGATAGCAAAAGGTGATTGGTACACTCCTAAGTGATGGCAAGATGCATATTGATCATGATGACTTGGTGCCATAGTTGGAGAAGAAGAGAAGATGGAGTGCAACCCTATGGAGCTTAAGACAAAGGTATCAATAGGATTTGCTTTTGGTGATCAAGACACCATAGAGGGTGTGATCACACTTAGGATCGATAGCCATACTATAAAGAGGGGAATTTCTAGGGCTATTGATCACTTAAGTGTCACTAGATGAAGATTCATTTGCATATGCATTTAGATCTAGTGGTGAGCTAACTTAATGCCTTGAAAATTATTGTGAAAATGCTAACACACATTCACATGATAATGTACTCTTGGTGGTGTTAGCACATTTATGAAGGCGGTAGAGTTTGAGCGATAGAGATGGGTTTGGTGGTGTTAGCATGACCAGACGCTGAGGTCGAAGTAACTGGACGTGGTAGGCGCATCCGGTCAGTTCAACGCTATAGCAGAGGCGCACAGACTAGGGTTTGCCACCAGTGCGTCCGGTCACTCACGGGACCGATGCATCCGGTTAGATGTCTAGAGGGACAGTAGAACATGAGGGGTTGAATGAACATGGTGGTGTGTCCAATCAGTCACGATCAGACGCGTCCGGTCGACAAAAATGTTCTCTAGACCCTTTCTGTACTCAAATTGGATGCCGGGTGTGCTGCGTCTGGTCAGTTTTGCTGTGCGTTCGGTCAAAGTGTTCAGCAATGTGAATTCTTCGTGACCGGACTCTAGGGCGCGTCTAGTCAATTCTAGCATCGTGTCCAGTCATGCTATGACTAAGAAGATAACATTTCATGACTATTGGAGATTGAATGAATGAAATTTAAAATGGGACACGTGGTGAGCATTGGGCAGAGGTGCGTAGTGTGATCGGACGCTGTGTTCACATTCGGTCAGATCGACGGCGCGTCCGATCAGCACGATAGCAGCATCACTTTGTTTCTAATGGCTCTATTCTTTGGAGTTGCTTATAAATATGTGTTTGGCCAGTTTGGGGTGAACTCTCTTGGATATTTTGACTCTCTAACATCCTCTTGAGCTGAGCACATCCCCTCCCACTCATCTTCCTTGCTTGATTGCCTAATCAAAGTGAGATTGAGTGATCTCAAGTGCATTTGCTTGTGAGTTTGCATCTAGTTGGCACTTGGGTGTTCTTTTGCTACAGGATTCTTGTGTTCTCTTGGTGGTTGCCACCACCTAGATAGCTTGGAGCAGCGGAGGAGGTCTGGCACAAGTTGGAGGTTGTTCATGGCTAGCTCCGGCGACTTGTGAGGGGCTTTGCACCTTCCCTAGCAAAGAGCCATAAGGTAGCTCTAATATATTGAGCGTGTCATTGAGTTACCTCACTTGTGGTAGGTTCTTGTGGTGCTCTTGGGGAGCTTGGCTTTGGATTGCCAATTAGTCACCGAACCATGAAGTGGTGGTCAACACCATGGGGACTAGCGTGCCAGCAAGCACGTGAACCTCGAGAGAAAATCTTGGCGTCTCTCTTGATATTGTGATTGATTGTCTTCCGGTGATTGGCTTCACATTGGTATTCTTCATTGGTTCACTTGCCTCTAGACATCAGTATAAAATCATCTTCCCATCGTTTACTTACCACAACTTTACCTTATGTTATAGCTTGTTTAGTTGTGCTCGCTCTTGTTGCTAGCACTCTAGGTAGTAGTAGTTGTAGCAACCTAGCTTGTATGTGCCATAGAGACATTAGGTAACTAGAATTGCAACTAGGTAGCTTGCTTAACACTTAGAGCTAGAGAAAACCGCATTTATTGCCATTTGTATTACTAATCTTTGCTCTAGTGATTTGTACAGTTTTAATTTAAGCTATTCACCCCTCTAGCCATTTTAGACCTTTCAACAGGAGCTTGACCTAGATGATTGTAGATCTTATGTTAATAGAAGATCTGTAATCATCAGATTCTCTCCTGTTTAGGAGCACCATACTTGATTGGGGGTGCTTCAAGTTTGTGAGGTACTCGTTCTTCAAGATTGGGTGCTTAGAGCATCTCTAAGAGGTTCTAATAATTAGCCAATTAGTTGTGTTATTAGTCCATACCTGTTTGTATCAGTGGCTCCTCTGCTCTACATTAGACTGAGGCGAGACTTGCTCCTCACTGCAAGGTTCTTGAAAGTTCAATAAAGATATTTTGTAATTGATCTAATGACATTTATTTGATATCATAAACATTGAAAATACATTTTGCAAGATTCAAGAGAGATATTTCATAATTAATCTAATAATATTCAACAAGAACCATCATCGCATATACACATGGACAATAGAAAAGTTCATGTCATCTCTGCCCTTGCCATTTGGTATGGTAAACACAAAGTCCTGCCAGAGTTCATTAGCAAACCTTATTCCCTATATTCCCTTGTTCTTGGAAAATTAGCAGAGGAGTAAACAAAGTTTCATTTGATGTATGTCACGTTGCATGGTGCACTAAAGTCTGGCTCATGTTGTTTCTCAATGACCGCCGACCCAGATTTAAAAATAGGGCCCAAACTTAAAATTGTAAATGACACAGTAACCAGCATCATAGGAAATAATACATGCAAATAAGAGGAGAGCAGTGACATCCCATTACTCAATGTCATCCAACTACTACCAAGACACACTAGTTCTAACTACAAATGATTAACATGACTTCATACTAGTTCTAACTACTGATACATCCCATAGATCAAGGGTCAATGCGGTTGGTTGGAGGCTCTCGATGAGATCATCGATCTCATTGTCATCTGATCTTGGCGGAAAACCCTACTCCACCACCCGGACGTTCACCGCCTCGCCCCACTAAAGCGAGACAGCGGCCAACGCCGTGGCAGCTGCTCGACAAATGGCTTTGAACACCACAGTTGCCTTGTCTTCTTGCACTTGGGCCTCTTCCTG
This sequence comes from Saccharum hybrid cultivar R570, assembly GCA_038087645.1. Lineage (NCBI taxonomy): Eukaryota > Viridiplantae > Streptophyta > Magnoliopsida > Poales > Poaceae > Saccharum > Saccharum hybrid cultivar. The sequence continues at coordinate 2,024,393 of JAQSUU010000754.1, read as the reverse complement.
CTGGGCCACGACAAGTGCAGCACGCGTGGCCACCAAGTCACCACGCAGCCTATCGGCGTGCAACCTGGATGCACACAACAACGCTCGGACCTCGTGGTAATGCTTGAATAACTTATGGTATTTTTCATCGCCGCCCACTTCAGAACCAGAGGGCTATTATAACAGAACCGTCCAATTTATATGAGCTTAAGCACGAAAAACACCTGCCGAAGCAGTTGAATCCGCATAAACCCGGTAGTCCTTGAAATCATGAAGGATTTCATACTTTTCAAGATCTCAGCCAAGATCATACATAGTTTAGCATTTACCGTTCACATGATACATAAAGTTCCCACATAGTCTAAATACATCATAGTTCAAATAAAGAGTTATTACAGTACCAAGTTCGAAATGAAGTAGCAGAAGCAAATAGTTCAAATCCAACTCACACACACTTAGTCAAATACATTGCCAGTTCTTGATCATGTCCAATAAAAAGCACAGGGATAAGACATAGGGAATGACCATGCCCTTGGTCTAGTTGTCCCCCACAGTAGGGTAGAGACAGTTGATGCAATACCCATAATACATCTGGCCATCTGCAACAACGAGTGGGAACAAAGCCCTGAGTACGAGAATGTACTCAGCTAGACTTACCCGACATAAACCAAAATAAAGTGGACACCAAGGAGTATGAAAGACTTTATGTGGGTGGACTAGCTTGACTCTTTTCATGGAAAAGCATGAATATTATTACTGAACCATTTTAAGTATTATGATAGCAAGTTAATAATTATTAACCTGTCATCTAGATTAGCACTTGTACTATAGCAGTCACTTGATTAAGACTATCAATGGTAACCATGAGATATTTCAGCATTTACAGTAGCATCATAACCATCCGTGTTCCATCATCATTTACTATGATGTCATGGCTCAAGTCAAGTGCTCACTATCCAGGAGCGATGGTGATTCGAGTCGATTTCTAACTAGCTGGTGATTTATTCCCCACACAAACCACCCTCATCGATCAAATGAGTTATAGGTCACCGAACACACTTTTTAGGTCAAGTCGCAGGTTCAACGGGAACCACCGTACCTAGGGGCCACCCGACTGCTAGAAATCTGGTGCACCTAGCTCTTGGCCTCACCATTGCGCCCCTGTGGTCACCCCTACCAGCGCCAATACGGTGTGTTGTGATCAACTCCTGACCCAAATAGTATCCTAGCTTCACGGTCGGAATGACTTATCCTTCCAGTTAAATGTGGTGCATGCGTTCAACGTGACAAGAGGGACGACAATGGACGGTCCTTAATTGACACAAATGAAATCACTATAGTCTAAAATCCTATAAGACTCCGCCCGGTCTCCATTTATCTATCAGCAAGTGGTTATTTCCATATTATCAACATATAGCCAAAAGTAACCAGGTAACCACCTATATCTCGCAGGTGATAGAAAATCACCCGGCTTCTACCGTACTAGTAGGGTAAACAAGGATATAGTGTATCAAGATAGACAATGATATAATGCAGCAACGGTTGCAAACAACTCCTATAACTTAATGCATCAATCATAAAAAGACGCAATAATAAAGATTCGCAAACCGTATGAGAGAAATGCTCTGGGGTTTGCCTCTCTCGAAAGAACTAGGCTGGTGGTCAGAACATTCCTACAGCTCCTCTCCTGCTTCCTCATCCATGTGCACCTTCGGCGTGGGCATGTCCTGCTCCTCGGGTATCTCTACCAGGGTCTCCTGCGATCCTGTATGGTGCACATGCTTACATGAATATGAGAAATGCAATTGGTATGGAATGGTAGATGATGATCATGAATGATGGCATATGAATGAACAAGTTTATTTAAGTTTGACTGAGTAGGTGCAAATCTCCTCTCTAGTTATTTAATTAACTTTCACATTAAACAACATACATGCAATTACATAAATGCGTGTATATACATACACCATGACATACATCACAACCTCGACTAAGTCAAGCCACGCATACCAACAGGTTACAAATGCTTTAAAGATACACCAAAGCATCATATTTAACTTACCACGCATTAATAAATCTTCATTAAACCTAATTTAATTAAAGGCTAGAAAAGGAACATATATTTTCTGAACTCAATAAATTCTAAGAAAATTGCAGTAGCTTCATCATGCCTACTAGAGTCTACCATAACAATCTCAGATCAAAAGGATAAGTATTTTAGCCTAAAAATGACAAACAGTATGGCAAAATGGCGCATGAAAATATTTTGTACTATGAAAAGTATCAAACAATAGATTTTAGATTTTTTACTTAATTCTTAGCACAAGAACAGTCTACAAAAATTACCAAACATTTACCATACATATTTTATTTACTATAAATCATAACTCTATTTTCATCCACAGAACACTACATCACAATTATTTTTCATGGAAACTACATCATAAGACAAGGCTAACCAAACAAGAATCACATTTTTCTAAGACATATACAATTTACTATGCATTTTACAAGATAACAACATTTTAAACAATTAAATAAAGCTATATAAAAGTATCACAAAAATGACATGTAATATTTTTAAACTGTAGATCTACTCATGAGAAATATTACAAAATTTGTTTCATAATTTTTGAACCAATATTCATCAAGTTATGATTTTTATAAGCTTTAAACAAATTTATGGAAATTATTTTCTTTTATTCCAAAAAAATCCACCGGATCCAAAACTGCTACGTGCACCCCGTGACTATGCACCAGGCACACTTCCTGCTGGGCCCCGGGGGCAGGTCGACCCTGTAACACCCCAGGTGTTTGGCTTCCACATTTGTACTTGCATTTCATAAGCATAAGCATCGTTCATCCCATTTATGCAATTGTTTTGCTTGAAACATGAGTATGCAATATACCCATATGTGCTTGTTTCATAATTGTTGGCTTATGAAATATGGTTGGTGCAGCATATAGATGCAACATGTGTTCTTAACACTTTGAAACATGTCAAACCTACTGGTGTAATTTGACAAGCTTAATTGTTGCAACAAAGACTTGAAACATATGAAACATGGTATTAAAACAAATGAAGTGAATTGCTTGTTTTGCTTGTTTCAACATATGTGATACTTCGAAATTTGTGTAACCAATGTGTAGAGTGGTTAACTAGGTCCTCAAACACCCTAACTACACTTAGGATAATTAGTGGAACAATATTCATGTTAACCAAAATGACCAAATTGTCCTTCTAAGTGATGTTGACTAGGTGTTGACCTTAGAGTGCTTTTTATTGACTGTTTAAAAAGTCTAGCCTAGAGATCTTGCATGGATACCTTAAACAAACTTGTAGTACTTTTGTCAGGGAACAAAGGTTGTTTTAGGGCCATCTCATGAAAATGACCAGAACACCCTCAAAAGTGGCCCACAAGTCAGTTAAGGAGCTGTTTTGGGACAACAATTTTTGGTTAAGTCAAATACAGTAACAGTTTCAAGGTACACATCTTTGGAGCCTAGTAACTCTCAAACTAGGCCGAACCAGCTCTAGTTTCAATTGACAACTTTGTAGTGCTCATATAGCTCTCCAATTTTGTCAATAACATCATGACCTAAATCGGGCTAGTTTGGGAGATATAGGGTGATCAAAATCAACTATCAGTCAACAATGGAGACTGAAACCAGGATTCAAAGATTCATCGCCGCTGACCACTGGCAGGCCATGCTCGATGCGTGGACGCCACACGCCATGCTCGCATCCTCCATGTCGCGGCCTGACCAGCTTGAAGTGAAGCACGCGGCCGCTGCCTCTCCATTTCCGCCCTCTTCTCCTTTGCACACTCACCAAGGATGAAAAACTGAGCCACCATTGCCGCCGCCCACTCCAACGTGCTCGTGAGCGCTCGCCACCGCATCACCACCGGCCAAACTGCATCCCTCGCTCTACCTTAAGCCCCTCTATCTCCTCGTCCTCTTCGCGAAGTGAGCCGAGCCTTGGTAAGGCTACATTTATGATGCTACTGCCATGGGAGGCTCGTCGGAGCTCCACCATGCGCGGGCTCATCGTGGCCAACCTCTCTAGCGCCTCCATCTCCCTCTTCTTAGTAGCTTAGCGAGGTGCCTAGGCAACCTAGATGCTCACAACAGTGGTAGGCCGGGCCGCCGTGGCCGGAGTTGGCCTCCGCACACCGCACAACGTCGCCACACATGCCATTGCCAGTGGCATGCCCTCTCGGCTCACCCTAGGAAACCCGTAGTACCTCACTCGGTGCAGAATCGCGTGGGGAGCACGAGGGTGGCCTCGGCTTCGCTAGCCGATTCACCGGCGGCGAGCTTCACCGTCGGCCGCCTCCTCCCCTATCTTCATGCCACCGACACACGGGTCCTAGCTGTCAGCATAGGCGTGGGCAGGATCCGTCCGTAGGCTGCGTGGTTAACCAGGCTGGCCTAGTAGCCGGGTTAGGCTTCCGATTTGTTTTCTTTTATTATTTTCACAGATTTGAATGCTAGTTTGTCAAATCCATATCTCAAGAATTGTAGATCCAAATGATGTAATTCTAATTTTGTTAGGTTCAGTATAAAGTGTAGTATTTAGGAAAAAATATAATATGTACACTTTATGGATAAAAATTGGGAAACTTAAATAGAAACTTGAAATGTATTTTAAAATAGGTTCAAAATTGTTAATTTTATAACTTGAGTTCTGGTGCTCCAAAAATTATGAAATGTGGTGAGTGTGCTGTTCTAGGTATATACTAGCTCTGGTAAAAATTTGAAGGTCAGTGCTTAAGTAGTTTTCAAGTTATGCATTTATCATTTTATAATTGGTGATACTTGAATGAATTTTCATAATTTTTCTATATGTCCAATAATCATAAAATTTTGTGGAGAGTGTACTGGTACTTTAGGTTTGCTAGGAAAAATATTGTTTCTGTTGTTTGACACTTTTTAATAGGATTTCTTAATTATGCTATAATCAGCCCTGCTGGATTCATAATTTTGTGTAGGCAGTTCCTGTGAGTAACATTAACTCAAATTTTTATAGTAGTCTCCAGGTAGTGTATAGTATTCACTATAATTTTTGTAGAATTTTTTGAATAGTTGGAATTTAGGTTTATTTTCCCACTTAATTAACTAATTAAATTAAGAAAGGGATTAAAATAAATGATTTGGGTTGGCACACCTTACTTTCTAGTGATTTCGTGTCATATGTGAACTAGTGATGCCATTGGTTTGGCCAAAAGGTTGGTTTGGCACATAAGTAAATAATTAATTTTAGCAATTATAGGCATTCTGGATAGTTTATAGCATTCTTTGAATTAAGCTGTAATAAAAGTGTTTGCTGGGAATCTTATAAATACCAAAGTTGTAGTAAACTCGTTAAGCTAGCTTATATCAAAATTTGATGGCATTTGACCCAATAGTTTAGGAGTTCTAGCAGTTTGAACTTGCTGTCTAGAAATGACTGCTCTCTGTTTGGAGAGGACATATTTCTAGAACTTTATGAATTTGCAGACCATTTCATGAGCTTTCAAGATTGTCTTGTGTCATGTAATTTGGATTTGTAGATCTCCAGTTATGATTGAAAGACTGAGCTGCTATCCAGATTCTAGTTTTGCTGAAATGTGTATGTGTTTGTGAGAGCTTAAGTAATGTTGCTCTTGTTGGTTGTTTAGGTGTTAGGTCCTTAACTGAGGAAGAGCAATTATACATTAGATTGTGTAGACTTGGTAAGTACTTCTCTACCGGACAATAGATATGCACGTATTGTTAAAGTGATTTGAATAGAGCGTTATGTTATTACTACAGTCCGCACATGCATTCACCGAGCATGTACATTCATTCTTATGCATCCATAAAATTTATTTTGTGCATCCATGCAATAGGTGTAGCAGAGGGGGTGACACTTCTGGAGTTCGAGGAAGCGCATTAGGAGGAGGAGTAGGAGTAGCCGGAGGAGCCCGAGGTGCCGACAAGCACAGGAGTTTCTGAAGAAGAGCTGCCCAAGTGCCATAACCATCGTCCCTCTTCCTTTCTAAAAGGCAAGCCTCGGTGCATGCTAACCCAACATTTGTATACTTATCATTTGAGTACTTTTACTTGTTTATTTCATCAAGTTGTAGGAGTTGAGTGAAAACACTTGCTGCATTATATCCATCCTTGTCCAGATATCGAACTTGAATCCCAATTAAACTTTAGGCACGTGTTATTGCTTAGCCCTGCTTAGTGCGGTAGAAGTCAGGTGATTTCCTATCATCCGCGAGCTTTAGGATGAAGTGGGTCACGGTTGGCAATATTTGCTATCATGGAAAGAACCATGCTTAAAAATGAAATTTAGATCGGGCGGGAGTTCGATAGTGCAGCCGCAAGACACTTCACATCTTGGGTGCGAAGCTATGCCCGTCTGAGTCGTTTAAGGACCAATTCGTTGTACATCCTTGAGTCATGTTGAACACAGTCTAACACTTAGCTGGTCGGATAAGTCGTTCTGACCGTGAAGCCAAGTAATATAGTTCAGGCTGGGAATCGGGGGGTCAAGCACGCATTCTGGAGGAAGTAAGGATGTGCTTGGGAACATTGGCGTAAGACCAGGGGGTAAGAGTCCCTATCACCTGGCAGAGTGTTGCCCTTGGGGATGTGGCATCAGTCGAACCCATGATTCCTAAATTATACCAAAGGTGACTTAGCACTAGGTAGCTCAGGTGAAGCCCAAAGATCTTTTGGATCAAGTTTTGCTCAAGTTGAGTCGCGATATGGAGTGGTTTGTGGCATTTTTGCTTGATAGGACACATTCCTTTTCTTGACCGAACGCATCTGGTCAGTGTATTAGATGTCAACCGTATTAGTTAAGTGACCGGATGTTGGTAAGTTTTTGACCGGACGTGCAGATGGCGCTGTCTATGGCCAACACTGCTAGGGTTAGCGACCAGACGCGATGGACTACTGACCGGACGTGGTTTCAGTGCGTCCGATCAATCATGAAGATGGAACAGAGAGTTTCCAGAGAAGGTTTCGAGCGAAAGGACTCGTTCGGTCACCCTTGATCGGACTCGTCTACATGTCCGGTCACTCAGCGCATTTGAAACTAAAGTCGACCATTGCCATCGACCGGACGCGTCCGGTCACATCGACCGGCACATCTGGTCAATACGAAAAATACTGAGTTGGCACATAATGGTTGGGATTGAGTGAGGGGGGTATAAATACATCCCCTACTCGTGGCTCATTTGTTCAGCTGAGAAACACCTTTCAAGTGCAAGGGAGTGCAAGAGCCCTAGTGAGGATTGTGATTTGAGAATCCAAGATTAAGGACCCTCATTAGTGCATAGGTGTTAGCAAGTGTGCATCCACCTTCTCATTAGGCTTTCCATGATCAAGTGAGAATTCTTGCTTTCTTACTCTTGGTGATCGCCATCACCTAGACGGCTCGGTGGTGATTGGGAGTTTGGTGATCATCTAACAGAACTTGTGGATGACCCAACTCATCTTGTGAGCGCTTGTGGGCGATTCACGGCGACGAAGTGTCGAAGAATCAGCCCGTAGAGAGCACTTGATCCTTGTGCGGATCAAGGGGGAGCTACACCCTTGCGTGGGTGCTCCAACGAAGACTAGTAGGGAGTGGTGACTCTCCGATACCTTGGGAAAACATTGCCGCGTTCCTTGCCCCTTTACTTTCAAGCAATTACTTTCTAGAATTACTTTTATTGCTTGTTCACATTCCTAGAGTTGCCATGCTAGAATAGGAATTGAAACCTAGGGTGCAAAACATTTTATCAGTAGAATCACTAGGAACACTTTTAGGAACTAGGGGTGAATCATGGGCTAGTAGGGCTTAATTATTGCAATTAAATTTTAGAAAAGCCCAATTCATCCCCCTCTTGGGCATCTTGATCCTTTCAATTGGTATCAGAGCCGAGTTGCTCCTAAATTAGGCTTAACCACCTAGAGTAAGATATCTAATGGGGAAGGACCACCTGCCATCTTTGAGGGAGATGATTTTTCATATTAGAAAATTCACATGGAGGCGTACCTCAAAGCCATAGACATTGGGTGTCTTAGAGCTGCCACTAAAAGGCTTCCTAAAGTCAAGGATCCCGCTAACCCTTTTGGTGACGAGGAGAAGTATGACCGGTGGAATGCAAAAGCAAAAAATACGCTCTACCAGGATCTTGGCAAGGATATCTTCAATCGTGTGCGTAATGCCAAAGATGCTCATGAATTGTGGACTAACCTTTGTGCTCTCCATGAGGAAACCAAGAGTGAGCGTGAGGAATGCTATCATATTGCTCTAAAAAAGATTAACTCTTTTGAGATGTTTCCCAAAGAAAGTGCTAATGATATGTGCACTCGTTTGAATGTTCTTGTAGAGGATCTCAATGCTCTTGGACTCACTCAAATGAGTCCTTTGGATGTTGCAAGGAGAATCTTGAGTGTTCTTCCCATCGAGAAGTATGGGCACATTGTTACCGTGCTTCATCAAAGTGATCTCTCCACCGCAACACCGACACAAGTATTGGGAAAGATCAATGCTCATGAGATGTACATGCATATCACTCTGGAAGAGGGCTCATCATACTTCAAGAAGAAAGACTTGGCCTTCAAAGCTAGCCATGACAAGAAGAAGAAGAAGAGCCAAGCCATGATTGTTTAAGAAAGCTCAAGTGAGAGTGACATTGATGATGCATCAGTTGCTCTCATGGTGAGAAAAACCACCAAGATGCTAAAAAGGCTCAACAAGAGTGGCATCAAGTTTGATGGCAAGAAAAAATCTTCACAAGTAGCAAAAGAAAGCCCATATCCGAGATGGATTGCTATAATTGTGGAGATCTTGGTCATCTAGCTCACCAATGCCCTAAGCCTCCAAAAGACAAATACAAGAACAAGAACAAGGGCAAGAAAGATGACTCAAGTGATGAAGAAGAAGACAAGAAGAAGAACAAGCCATACAAGAAGGATGGTAAGAATAAAAAATATCACAAGAAGAAGACGAGAGGCAAAGCTTATATTGTTGGTGATTGGCTCACTGACATTGAGTCATCATGTGACTCCTCCGGTGATGAGAGCGACAATGAGAAAGAGAAGGTCGCTGCATTTGTGATTGGGCCATCAATGTCTTCATCAACATCTTCACTGCCACCTTCACCGCCATCGTCACTGTCATCATCCACTACTCACCTATGCCTCATGGTCAAAGGTGAATGAAAGGTACAAAGTAATGATAGTGATAGTGATGATAAATTTGATGCACCTTCTTATAATGAGCTTGTAAAATTGCTAAACAAGTACACTAAAATCATAAGAAAGACAAGAAATGAAAATGATGAGCTTCAAAATGAAAACGAATCACTCTCATTTAAGCTAGATGTTGTCCAAAAGACTAGTGATGAGCTTAGAGAACAAAATAAAGTTGTGTCTTCTAGTCTCAAGGAGCTCAAAACTTCTAACAAAGAGCTTAGAGATGAACATGATAAGCTTGAGAAGAAGCACGATGAGCTCACCACTAGGTACAACTTGCTAAAAGAAGAATATACAACCTTGAAAATCAATCATGATAGTCTTATTGTTTCTAGTGAGCTTTCTCTTGAGTCACATGATGCTACTAACCATGTTGTTAAGATTGATATAGCCACATCATGTGATGACTTGATTGTTGAGAGCATTGAGCAAGGTTCTAGTAGCAAAGGCAAAAAAGTGGTTGAGTCCGACAACTTTGATGATTATGCCAAGCTCAAGAATGAAAATGAAAAGCTAAAGAAAGATCTTGAGAAGGCCACAACCACCAACACCATTGTGATTGAGAACCTTGATCATGATCAAGAACTAGTGGAAGAAATTGAGAAGCTCAAGAAAGAGAACAACAACCTCAGGGCATTCATGGCTCTTGAAAAGCAAGCACCAAATGAGTCACTCATTAAAGAGAACAAGAAGCTTAAGCTAGAGAAAGAGCACCTCAAGGTTGGGTTGAGCAAGTTCACTAGAGGCTAATACTTGCAAAGTGAGCTACTCATGAACACCGTCATGAAGATAGACAAGAGTGGTATTGGCTACTTGGCAAATCAAGAGAAGAAGATCAAGGCTCAACAAAAGCAACAACACAAGCCAAAGCCTAAGCCAAAGAGATGTATTGAGAGTGGTTAAGAAGGTCACTTTGCTCATGAGTGTGAGACTCCACCACCATAACCCTTTCCCAAGCATGCTAGACCCTTTGCTTTCAATGCTCACTACATGCTAAGAAAGGATTCTAGTGGAAAGATGAAAGTCATGTTCTTAGGTCCCCCAAACAAGAATAGGCCTAAGAGAATTTGGCTTGCTAAGTCACTAGTTGAGAAAGTCAAGGGCCTCACTCAAATATGGGTCCCTAAGCAACAAGCTTGATCTCTTATGTATGTAGGTGAACTACAAGACCGGTGGAACACATTGGGTTATTGATAGTGGTTGCATTCAACATATGACCGGTGATCCTCGTATGTTCGCTTCACTAGAAGAAAATGGAGAATATCAAGAGAAGATAACATTTGGGGACAATTCAAAAGGCAAAGTCAAGGGTCTAGGCAAGATTGCAATATCAAATGATCACTCTCTTTCAAATGTGCTCTATGTTGCTTCATTGAGTTTCAACTTGCTATCCATTGGGCAACTATGTGATCTTGGCTACCAATGTTTGTTCACTCTGAATGACGTGGTTGTATCAAAGATAGATGACAAGCAAGTGATATTCAAGGGCTTTAGATACAACAACTTCTATCTTGTTGATTTCACCTCCGAAGATGCAAATTTGATGACATATTTGTTCACCAAGACTTCACTTGGGTGGCTTTGGCATAGGAGGCTTGCTCATGTTGGAATGAACACACTAAACAAGCTATTGAAGAAAGAGTTAGTAAGAGGCTTGAAGGATGCCAAGTTTGAGAAGGACTGTCATGGAACCGTCCAAATTATAAGAGCACAAGTACAAAAACAATCACCGAAGTGATCAAATTCTTACACTTGAGCCCATATAACTCCGGTAGTCCAACGAAATCATGAGGGATTTCAAACCAACCAACATACAAGTCAAGATCATAGTGATTCAACATAACAAGTCACATGTTACATCCATTTCACAAGTAATTCAATATACAACAGAGTTTAACATAGTTATTATAACTTAAGTTGAAAAGTAGTGGAAGCAAAGTAATTTGAAACTAACATTACTCTTATTTCAAATACATGCCAGTACCAAGTCAACTTCCAACAAAAGCATTGGAGACAAGATAACTCAGAAGGATCATGCCCATGATCACACTCCACCACTAAGGCAGGAGCCATCCAAATCTTGCAGTAGCCATGATACATCACAACCTGCAACAAGTGGGAATAAACCCTGAGTACGATAAGGTACTCAGCTAGACTTACCCGTCAAAAACTAGAAATAAAGTGACACCAAGGAGTATGCAAGACTTTATATTAGTGGGCTAGCTTGACTCCTTTGCATAAAAGAGCTTATGAGCATAAGTAACCAATTAAACTTAGCATCAAGTTCATCATCATTAACCTATCAACTATATTAGCACCTGTACTTGAGCACTCACTTATTAGGAGCAAACAATATTAACCATAGTAGGTATAATAAGGCCATCATCATATCATCAATTCCAAACCATCATTATAATTAGTGTATCTACGCTGGAGATAACCAGTCAAGTTTCTCACTATCCGGGAGAGACGGCGAATCGAATTGATTCCAACTCAGCTGAGGGGGTATTCCTGACACTCACCCGGCAAACCTCGCTAAAGGCAGCCGTAGATAACCTTTGGTACAACTCAGGGTGGGCTCGAATAGCGCCGCGTTCTCGGGGATACCAGTGGCTAGGATGCTCAGGACTTTTAACTCGCTTGCCCTTGGACCCTCTGGCTCCCTTCCGAGGCGACTTTCACTTTTCGACTTCATAGCCTGAGTTGAGCTACTAGGCTTCGCGGTCGGCAACCTCAGGCCGGCCAGCTAAATGTCAGGCATGCGTTCAAAATGACATAGAAGGCTCCAGGTATCGGTCCTTAATCGACACAGACGGGGATAGTTCCACACCCAAGACCTCCATGCCTTGTTGCTTCACTATCGACATCCCACCCGGTCTAAGTTCATTATTAACACTTGGTTCTTTTCCACGATAGCAAATATAGCCAACCGTGACCCAATACTTCCTATCTTGCAGGTGATAGGAGATCACCTGACATTACCGTTCTAATTAAGCAGGGCTAAGCATAGAGTCGATCCTGTTTACATAGGATTTCGGGATTCATATCTCTGGCTAAGGAATGATATAATGCAGCAAGGGGTTCCAATCAACTCCTACCACTTAATGCAACAATACATATATAACATATATAATTAATTGCTTTAAAAGTAGGAGGCTTATAATGCTCCAGGGCTTGCCTGGGATCCGACACAAGTCAGTCAAGTTAGCTTGCACCGTCTTGCGGAGCATCTCCACTCCAAGCATACACTCCAAGGTCCTTCCATCTTCGGGTTCGGCTCCACATCACATCCTTCACGAGGTGTATCTAGCGTACCTAGATGAGATGCAAGATCCAAGTGTATGGATACATGGAATGCAATAGATGATGCATCACACACAATTCAAGGTAAGTACAAGGTTACACTAAATACACATAAGCACTTCACATTGCTTAATTAAACGTCACCCAACCTATCATGCTAAGATAGCAAAGAGGCACACCAAACATGACACACTAGTTCCACATGATCTCAGGTATATTTAACTTCATTACCAAGGACACGAATCATACTTAGCAATACGCAAAGCAAGTCAAGGTGAAGCAACAACTATAACTGGAATATGTCAATTTCTGGACTTGCAAACAGTAGCTTCAGAAATCAATCATATCTGGAGTTTTATAAATCCAAATGACTTGCAAGAAGACATTCTGAAAAGCTTAGGAAATTATATACATTTCATATTGAATCATCTCAGCATGATTCCAAAGTTAATCATGTCAAATTTATACAAACATAGAAACTGGTCTAACAAGACAGAGAGCAAGTAATGCTGTAACCCAACTTTAAACAGCTATAAATCCTAAACCACATGGCCAAATGCCACCAAATTTTAACAGAAGCTAGATACATAAATTATATACAACTTTTGTATAAACAAGTTTCACAACAAAGGACATTATCATGAAGAACTTTGCCAAGTTCTTAGATCTGTCCAGAAACCTCATTTGCAAGAAATAATTATTAACTTATGTTGCAGACATATAATTGGACAAAACCAACTTTACCAACATGTCACACATGACTAATTAACACTAGAAAACATAGTGTTCATTACTAAATAAATTCTTTTAATGCATTTTCTTAATTTATTTAGATAATTAGGTGGAATTATGAACACCTATAAAAAATGCACAATAAATTCTACAAAAATTATAGTGGCCTACATATGCTCCCAATAGTCTACTGTACAATTTTCATGCCATTTGAATAATCATAGCAACCTCTATGAAAAAGACAAATGGCTAATGCAAGAATTCATGTGAGAGCAAGATACACTAACAACTCACCCATACAGCACCCAAAATTCATGAAATTATTACCACACATCAAACATCACATGAGTAGCATACCACAAAAATTTCACTTCATTTGGAGCCCTACAACTGCAGTTATGAAAATGACAAATGCAGGTAGCATTCAAAACCTAGTTACATAAATCTATCTTTACAGCTAAAATATTAAACTAAAACATGACATATTATAGATCTACCCCAAATAAAATTTCACAAGGATTCCAAAAAGTCCTCATTTGCTATTTTTGGAGCTTCCTAGCATGAGATAATTTCCAAAGATTTAGCCAAAATCTGCATAAAAGAAAAAGGAAAAAGGAAAACACTTTTGCCTCGAGGACCCTGGAGTTTCTAGGAATCAACCCGCACTCTGCTTGTACTTTTAGGTACTGTTCATATGAGTCATGAACTTTGCATCTGGACCCAAGAAAAAGCTTCTATTCGCAGCTTGGTCCTTCGTCTTCTTCTCCACAGAGACGAAGGGCGCGTCGTGCTCGGGGCGGCTGTTGGCCAGAGGTGGCGACATGGAGGGGCACCGTGGTCCGCCTGCTGCTGGGCGCAGCGGAGGCCACACCCGCGCACAGGGTGTCCGCGTCCTTCCCTAGCACGGCCTGCAGGGGCGCGGCCGCGCACTGCAGTGGCACAACAAGAGCAGAGGAGACGATGTCGGGGGTGACCGACCTGCGGCTCGCCGGTGGTGAGGAGGAGCCGCGCTGGGGGCTTGTCCATGGCCAGCCCCAGGTTGCGCCTAGGCATGGCTTGGCCGACGGTGCCCAGCAGCTGCCTGGCCACGAAAGCTAGCGGCGATGACGGTGATGGTGCTCATGCGGCAGCCTGCAGCAGGCGGCCTTTGCCACAGCGACGTCCAGAGACGTGGCTGGGAGGCGAGGCACAGGATGGGGAGCAGGGATGCGGCCGGTAAAGGAAGATGGAGGAGGGAGCGACGGCTGCTGCGAGCTGCCGCACTGCTCGGTCATCTATGGAGATTGGAGAGTTTGAGAGGGAGGGAGGGAGACCGAGAGAGAATGAGAGAGCGATGGAGGGGTGAGCGCTCAGGCTTGGTTTTTCCCAAACGGAGGACCGACGTGGCTAGCATGCGAGAGCGAGGCCAGCCACGCGGCAATTTCCTTCAGCGTGCGGTCGGCCACGAAGCTTGTTCAGGCGTTTCAAAACTGAAGGAAATAATACTACCGCAAAAACACAACTAAAACGTCAATCTTCCCCCCTTAATTACTCATAATCCGCTTAGTTTTGGCACAAACTGTATTAAACAAAATTGTAGAGCTTCAGGAGGTGAACAATATTTCTTTAAGGATCCAGGGGTAACTCGGTCTAGATTGGGAGATATAGAGCTGCGGAGAAGGGCACCTCAAACTGAGATCTGAACTTCGGTTCCAGACCGATTGAAACGGCATTCTTCTCCATGTTCTAATTCCCAAACCGAGCAATGAAAAGCTAAACCAATTACACCCTATGGTAGAGCTATAAGAGTACTACAACCTTGCTTATAGGTGCTTGGTAAAATTCCAACCGTTTTGCGAGATATAAATCCCCGAAGTGGGGTACCTCGAAACTGAAAATTCAGTTTCAGTCCATTAGGGACTTAGCCAAATTTTCAGCTCCAGGGACAGCACTGCATTCACTTTTGGAGGCCTTGTTAAACTAAGTTAGAGACTAAACTAGCTCTCGACTATTAAACAAAGTTTGTTGTACATAAGATGAACTACAACTTTTATTTAAGTTTCACTGCCACGTAAACAATCTAAGCCATAGTTCACCCCAAGTCAAAGTAGCATCCCGATAAATCTTAATTTATCCTTTTTTGATCTATGGAAGAATTTTCTTGACATTTGCTCAACATGAACCCTTCATGACTTTTGTTGTATAGCTCATCTAGAGTCATTTGATCAAGGTTGCAAGGTTTGGTTGATAACCTATATTTCCATCCACTTAATAATGCAATTCCAGCAATTAGTAAAGTCATTCCAACAAGGATATAACTTATCATTTCATGTGACTTTTTGATTCCAAACTTCATGAAACTTTTCTAGGGATCAATATAGATGGTTATTGATGTGAGACACATGAAGATATGGCAATAACACCACCCAAGCATACATTTTTGAAAAGGGCCTATATGTAAGCGATGGTGTAATATTCAAGTTTAAGTTGGGACTCTATTCCATAGACTTGGCTTTGACATCTTCATTACCACTTCACATGTCATGTTTGAACTTGAAAACCCTTGCTTAACTGGTGATAAACACCTAGGGTGTTACAAAGGACAAACCTTGTAGTGCATGTCAAGCTAGCAAGTAAGTTGCCAACACTCATCCAACAAAAGCTTACATGTCAATATCAAGAGTGTTAGAGCTTCTCCACATGGATTTGTTTGAGCCAACAACATATAAGAGCTTGAGTGGCAATCTCTATTGTCTAGTGATTGTGGATGACTATTCAAGATACACTTGGACTTTCTTTCTTCATGACAAATCTGAAGTGGCCACTTGTTTCAAGAAGTTTGCCAAGAGAGCTCAAAATAAATTTGAAGTGAAGATCAAGAAAATAAGGAGTGACAATAACAAAGAGTTTGACAACACAAACATTGAAGCTTATTGTGATGAAGTTGGGATCAAGCATAAGGTCTCCACAACCTACACTCTTCAACAAAATGGCATAGTTGAGAGAAAGAACCAGACATTGATCACCCTTGCAAGAACAATGCTAGATAAGTACAACACATCGCAAGAATTATAGGCCAAGGCAATCAACGCCGCGTGCTATGCATCCAACCGCCTCTTTCCACAAAAGTTTCTTGGCAAGACTCCCTATGAGTTGCTCAATGGGAAGAAGCCGGACGTCTTGTTCTTTCGGGTGTTTGGTTGCAAATGCTACATCTACAAGAAGCGGCAACATCTAGGGAAGTTTCAAAGACATTGTGATATTGGTTTTCTTGTTGGCTACTCATCAAAGTCCAAAGCATATAGAGTATTTAACCATGCTACCAGTTTGGTTGAAGAAACATATAATGTGGAGTTTGATGAATCAACGGCTCTCAAGGAGCAATTGAGAATTGTGACGATGTAGGTGATGAACCCTTGAGGGAGGCTATGAAGAACATGCCTATCGATGAAACCTAGTCGGCAGTCTACCGAGAGGTATGCCCAAGGTAGTAGATTGTCGGCAAACAGGTGCGCAAAGCTACGAACTAGATGGTGACGCGAGACACAACAAGGTTTTTATCTAGGTTCGGCCGCCGTGAGGGCGTAACACCTATGTCCTACGTCTGATTTGTATTACTACGTATAATGAGATGTGTTTTGAGGGGGTCCCCTACCCGCCTTATATAGTTTGAGGGGCAGGGTTACAAATCTAGAAACTAATCCTGCTCGATTATAATAGGCATAGCTAGCCAGATAAGGATTCCTATTCTAACCGACTAGAATCTTGCTTGATCTCCATGTTTGCTTTCCTTCCTTGTGTGGGACGCCGAGCAGATCAACTAGGCCTTGCGTCATCTTCAGATGGGCCAGGCCCACCAGTCTAGGCTTGCCCAAGACTAGCCATAGGGGTATAAGGGTTAATACCCCCATAGCTAGTCCCCGAGCACCATGTATTCTGATGCGACACAACGTCTTGACCTTCTCTGAACAGTGAGGCTTAAGTTCTTGACGTCTTCGACCAGTCAAAACACCAGCCGAGCAGCTGTTGCCAGTGTCCGACCAGCTTATAATACCACGGACCACCATTGTTGTCAGAGAAAGTAGGTCGTCCAAAGAATGTATGGTGCTCTTGAGAAAAAGAAAAGGATTTCCTTTTTGGTTAAAGTGTGCCCACTTGTATTTCTAAAAAGAAATGAAAGCAGGGTGGACAAAGCGTAGGGGTCAAAAATAAACACATTCACTGCTAGGTGAAGTGTGCCCACTTAGTCCCCGAGCCTGGTAGTAGGTGACGTAGGCACGTGGTGCCAGGGTCTAAAATGGAACTCCATAGAAACTTGATACTGACATGCACCGACAGGCGCATCGTACCGATGTAGTCCCCAAGCTTGCTGGAAGGCGAGGCATGAGTCTTGTAGCAAGGTCTAAAAAGTAATGATCTCCCAACTATATGTGAGTCCTATTCCACATGTAGCCGAGGAGATCAGGTGTCGAGCTGTGATCGTAGAGTGGTCGAAACAGTCCCCGAGCACAGCTTGAGGTATGGTTGATGAGTCCCTAAGAAGAATGAGACATGGTCG
Organism: Saccharum hybrid cultivar R570; assembly: GCA_038087645.1. NCBI lineage: Eukaryota > Viridiplantae > Streptophyta > Magnoliopsida > Poales > Poaceae > Saccharum > Saccharum hybrid cultivar. The sequence goes on along the minus strand of JAQSUU010000754.1, from coordinate 2,006,620 downwards.
ATGAGCCCCCAAGCAATGTGAGACGTGGTCGACAAGTCCCCGAGCCTAGTCGAGGAATATAACATGCTCGATGGTCTATCACGATCTATGGCCAGACCAGTCCCCGAGTATCTCTTACTGTCTTTCTGTTTGAATCAAAATATTTAATTTGTATTTTTCTTTCTTCCTTGCTCTGTCATGATGTCACAAAAAGTTGACTGATGTGACATTATTGTCACGCTCATCTACCTTGTCAGTGTCACAACGAACCATCTGTCAGACATAGCATGCCAGTGTGGGCCCTCCCACAGAGGAAACGAGGCGCGGATTTACTGGCGCAGTAACCGGAAAAAAAGCGGAAACCAAAGGGATCATGCCACGTTTCTTGCACATGTATCCCGAGAATCTCGGGGAGGTGGAACGGCACAGTGAATGAGATAAATAGCCACAGTGCGGCCAATCCCCATTTATACCCAACAATCGCATTTGCCAACCAAACGCCTTCTTCCTCCAACCCATGTGCCCTAGTCCAATTCTGCCACCACCATTAGCACACCTTGTCACCGTGAGGAGCGATGTGCTCTCTGTACACCAACAAAGCCAAGGCAAAGAGGTGAGAGAGGCAGAGGATGGCCAAGATGGAGGCGATGAAAAGGGCAGAAATGATGAGGAAGGAGTGGTGGAAGTCGAAGTCCACCGAATCGACCATCAACGACCTCGTCGGTCTAGGCGTGCTTCACAACTGGGAGCTTGCTGGATGGCGGCCAGCAGGCAGCGACAACTACCCCAATCCCCAGCCTAGTGAGATAGTTGTCTTTGAAGATTTCTTCAAGTGGGGTTTTGGGGTTCCTGTCCATCCATTCCTCCAAGGTCTCTGTTTGTATTATGAGATTGGGATTTGCAATTTGCATCCCAACTCAATTTTCCTTGTTTATGTTTTTATCCACCTGTGTGAGGCGTATGGGGGAATCCAACCCCATTTCGACCTCTTTCGATACTTGTTTTGCTTGAGGAAGAAGGGGTCCTAGGGCGGCTCCAAAATTACTGGTGGAGTGTACCTGACCCTCCGGGATGGGATGAAGCAAGAGTACCTGAGCTGTCCCTGGGACACCTCGCTCATAGACTGGTACAAGAAGTGGTTTTACATTCACGAAGAGCCTGACAACACTACGTTGTGCGACGTCGGGTATATTCCGGACAAGAGAGTAGCCTAGAATGAGCGACCAGAGCTGACCGGGCAAGTGGAGGAGTTGATGGCGCTACTCCTATGGAACCACTTGGACGATCTAGCTATGGTTGGGAACTTCATTAGCTGGCATGTGCAACCTTGCTAGAGGAGGGTGCACGCCAGGTACGAGTACCAAGGCTCGACCGACCAGACGAGGATGCGTTCGGAAGACCTAGACCAGGATGAAGTCATACGCTGGATTGGGGAGTTGTTCAATCTGGCAGACCAAAGCTACTCTCCCCCATGCATGATCTAGCATGCGTATAAACTCATTCGACTGGCTCTGAAGGTAAACAACCAAACTCTTTAGCTCTAAGAATTGTTGCCGACCACCGAAGAGTAAAAATTCCTAATTTTTCTTGTCTTTGTGTGTATACAAGTGCATGGTGTGGAGAGCCACAACCTGTTTGTGTTGTTGGCACCTGGAGTCAAGCACCCACAGAGCATGGAGCCGCCGCCACAGAACGTGGAGCGGTGCTACGTGCACAGTGAGGACAACCATGACTCCGGGGCCTAGGTAGGAACTGGGAAGAGTCCAGTCGCCACCAACCAGTCAAAGAAGAGGGTTAGGAGCTCCTAGGCAAACGAGGGCCCAGAAGACTTAACCAGGAAACGCCATCGGACCATGCTATATTAGTCAGAAGACGAAGAGGAGGACGCGAGCGCCTACATGCTCAATCCTCGAAGAAAGAGGAGTGAGCAGACAATACGAGGGGGGTCGACCCTACTAGTAAAGGGGCCGCAAGAAAAATAGACGCCTTCGGTGGGGCTGACACCAAGCGTGAGGGCAGCTGAAGAGGAAACCAGGCTGCCACCACAAGATGGAGGCCAGGTTTCCTCTACTGAGCGCTCAAGCCAGGGGCAACCACGGCATCACACCTTCACCACAATACATCGGAGCTCAGATCTGTAAGTTCCTAAAAACTCATTTAAATAATGCGTCAATTGTATTAGCGAGCGTATAATTAGTAAAGGTAACTGTTTTGTTGTCATGTGTTAGCTCGGCATCAACAGAGAGACCCGAGCAACTGGCCACCACTAGGGCAACTGAGTCAACCACCATGATAACATCCGCCAAGCAACCGATGGGTCAGACCACCAGGGTGGAAGAGCCGACAACGAGTAAGGATGCGGGCAACATGGTGAACACGGGAGTGCCCGAGCAGGAGGCCCTAGAGAAGGTGGCGCCTGAGCAAGGTCTTTCGGATCCACTGACTGAATGGCAAGTCCCTGAGACCAATCAGGGCATGCCCGAGCAGACCACAGCCACCATAAGCTCGATGCAAGGTGGTTTGCCTGACGCCGCAGCCTGGGGTAAATAAGCAGCAACATCATCGATCACCGGGCTAAACCAAGAGCAAAGGCAAGCCGGTGCCGAGCAGGGGGAAGAGTCTGATGATGATGTCATCGAGGAAATCCAAGGGCACCCACAAGACGGGCGCCAACATGTATACGTCTGTCGTGGACGTGGAGACTATTAAGTCTACCATGAGGAGATCTCCATCGATGAGGAGACACAGAGAGTGGAGCAGGTAGCAAAATGACTCATCGAAGAAGTACAGGTAAGAGGACTCCTTGAGAGCTGTTGTAGACCTACCTTAGTATTTGGACACGCATAAATGATATTATTTGTGATTTTCAGGGCCTCGTGAAGACTGTGAAGTACCAAAAACGGTGCTATGACCAGATTCAAGGCATCTCCTAAGACAACAAGGAGCTGACGGCTGAAGTAGATCATCTGCGCAAGCGGCTCGAGAATGCTGAAAAGAACTAGACGGAGCTCGAGTCGCAAAGGCTTAATGTTGTCCTTCAACTTGGTCAGAAAGAGCGGGAAAGGGTAGGTAACTTATCTTAGCCGCGCACGTCCCAACACTAAAAAATAATGTTTATACGTGCTAATATGTCACCTAGAACATGTTGTAGATCAAGCGGAGGAAGTCACTAGGCTTCAAGCGAAAAACATGTGCATGGCCAAGGAGTGTGCCTGATTATCAGCAGAGAATACTCGGCTGGTAGAGGACCATGCACGACTCTAAGACTAGTCAATGAAGATAACCAAGGAGGTGAAGGCCAGAAACCAAGAGATAACCAGTAAGTGGCCACTTTTCTGATCGTGGTTTCATGACTCAATATATGTACTTTGGCATTGTGTTGACCAGAATGCCTTGCTGCAGCCTTAAAGACCAATGCCAAGAAGCATATTTTGGAGATCCAGAAGGACCGCAACCTCTGGAAGGGTCGATGCACGTAGATGGTACAGGGGATCGGACCAGTGCTTGACTTGCTCGATCCGGAACTGCCACCAACCAAACAACAAGCCCATAAGCTAGGAGTGATAGACAGATGTCAGCTCTCTTGGGGTTGGCTTTAGCAGTTCATGAAGGAGGCCGGAGAGTTTGCAGTCACCCATGTACTAAGCATGGTGCGCGTGCATTATCCCCTGATCGACTTCACGTGCTTCACGAAGGGCTACCCCAAGGAAGTCGGCGTGCAAGAAGCGAGAGAGCTGCGGGGCTAGTTATCCGAGCTGGCGGTGATGATAATCAGCGATATAAACCTGTGCGAAACACCAACGCCACCATCACAAGGAACACCGACGACGTCTACTCTAGGGTCTTCAAGTCGACCACCTAGGACTGCGGTCTCGACCACCTAACACTCACTTGGTGGTGTTAGCACTTTTGCGAAGGCGGTGGAGTTTAAGCGGTAGAGAGGGGTTTGGGTTTCTCTCTCCCTCCCGCCAAGCTTGCGAGGCGGGATTCGGCGCTTTTTGGGGAAGTAAAATGCCTATTTTATACTAAAGTGGTTGTTTAGTGAAGCTTGTAGTTTTTTAAATAGGCTATTCACCCCCTCTCTAGCCTTTTGGACCTTACACCCGTGCACGCGTAGGGAGATGCTAGAGATAGGGTTGGCTTCGAGAACTCAAGAAGAAATGGTGGTCTGTCAACTGGCTTATTTGTAAAATATTAGTTGGAGAATAGTCGCCAACCAAACATATTAAAGTGATCGGAAAAAACATAACTGCTTTATTGAAATAATCAAGATACGAGAAGGGTACATATCTTTATTTATGCGCTCTACGGATAGAAACACCTAAGCTTGTCAATATGCCAAGAGTTGGGTACTTCAGTACCATCAAGGTGAGCCAACCTATATGAAGTAGGCCGGGTGACTTCGATGACCTCAAATGGTCCTTCCCAAGGAGATGAGAGCTTGTGCATGCCCTCCTGATTTGTTTTCCACTTCAAGACCATGTCCCCGACTATGAAGAAATGTTCTTTGACATTCCTATTGTAATATCTTCATAGTACAACTAGGTACTTGGCTATTCATACACAGGAGTCGAGCCATCGTTCTTTAGAGCAGTTGACCTCGAGTTCACGTGCTTCGAAAGACCTGTCTTCATCAAAGTTCTCAGCATGTGGTGATCTGAAAGCGATATCTGCAGGGAGTATTGCTTCTATGCCGTAGACCATGAAGTATGGGAAGGCACCAGTGTTGCGACTGGGCTAGGTTCGCAGTCCCCAGACCATAGCCGGCAATTCTTTAAGCCATCTTCCAGGAGCTTTGTCATTTTCCCTGTACAACATCTTCTTCAACGTGTCGAGGATCATGCCATTGGCCCTTTCGACCAGCCCATTAGCTTTGGGATGCGCTACTAACACGTATTTCACAACTATGATCCTTTCATCACAGAAGTCCCATAATGCACTACGAGTGAACTAAGTCCCCAATTCTGTAATTATGCTGTTGGGGAGGCCAAAACGGTGTATAATCTGATCAAGGAACTCAACCGCCTTCTCTGATGATGCCTTGGTTAAAGGCATGCACTTTATCCATTTGGAAAACTTATCAATCAACACGAAGACACATTTGAAGTTGCCAGGGGCCGGCTTGAAAGGACCAATCATGTCTAGTCCCCAGCATGCAAAGGGCTAGGAAGCTGGTATGGTCTGGATCTCATGTGCTGGTACATGTATTTGTTTAGCGAAAAACTAACATCCGTCATAGCGGTGGACCAGCTTCTCTGTGTCAACCACGACAGATAGCCAGTAGAAACCTACTCGAAAAGCTTTGCCGACCAGGGTCTGAGAGGCGGCGTGGTTGCCGCAAGTACCACTATGAATTTTATGGAGTAGTTGAATACCTGCTTCTTGAGTGATACACTTCATCAGAACTTCCTCCTTTGCATTTTTGCACATTAGGACACCATCGACCAGTAGGTACTATTTACTACGGTGCATGAGCCGCTCGTTCTCTGTTCGATTAGCATAACCAGTCCCATCCTGCAAAAACCTGATAAAAGGTATTCTCCAATCGTCAGTGTTAGATGTTGGAGGTACGGTAGGCATTGTCGGAGAGGATTCCGTAGTGCTTGGAGGGGGAACCGTAGCCACCAGAGGCTGGTCTGGAGGCTTCTCAACCACCTGATCTGCTTCTTCCTTGATAGACGGTTTAACAAGGTCTTGGACGAACACGCCATGTGGGACTTAAGCTCGGGATTACCCTAACTTAGACAGCGCATTGGCTGCTTGATTTTTGTCCTGGACCACATATGTGTAGTCAATGCCATAGAATTTGCCTTTCAACTTTCTGATTTCTTTGCAATAAGCATCCATCTTCTCGCTAGTCGTGTCCCAGTCTTTGTTAAGCTAGTTAATGACTAGAGCCGAATCGCCATAGATGTAGAGACATTTTACACCAAGCTCAACTGCAATCCACATGCCGTGGAGGTAGGCCTCGTATTCTGCCACGTTGTTAGATGTAGGGAAATAAATTCTGAGGACATAGTGGAGCTATTCGTTGGTTGGTGAGATAAATAGCATGCCTGCTCCTGCGCCATTGATGTTCAGGGAGCCATCGAAATACATCTTCTAGTATTTGACTGGCCCCTGATCGAGAGGTGCGCTAAGGTCTGTCTACTCGACTATAAAGTCCACCAAAGCCTAAGACTTGATGGACTTGCGGCCCTAGAACTCGATTGAATAAGGGCATAATTCCATTGCCCACTTGACAATGCGTCCGTTAGCGTCCTTATTTCAAATGATGTCTCCCAATGGGAAATAAGTCTTGACAACCACCCTATATCCGTCGAAGTAATGTTTCAACTTTTGGGATGTAATCAGGATGGCATAGATCAGCTTTTGAACTTGCGGGTACCTAGCTTTGGACTCATTGAGCACCTTGCTGATGAAGTAAACAGGGCGCTGGACTTTGTACATGTGGCCGGGTTCCTCACGCTCGACCATGATGACTGTGGAGACCACGTGATTGGTGGCCGCAATGTAGAGAAGAAGAACATCATCTTTCTGAGGGGCTGTAAGAACTAGAGGAGAGGTTAAGAATTCTTTGAGCTGCGAGAAGGCAATGTTAGCTTCTTCTGACCAGACGAACTTCTCTGAAGCCTTGAGTAACTTAAAAAAGGGCAGGCCCTTTTCACCTAGTCGTGAGATGAAACGGCTTAAGTCGGCCATACATCTAGTGAGCTTCTGGATTCCTTGACGTTTTTGGGTGGCTGCATATCCAAAATGGCCTTTACCTTTGTTGGGTTGGGGCGTATGCCATCGTAGCTGATGATGTTGCCCAATAAAATACCAGATGGGACTCTGAAGATGCATTTCTTTGGATTAAGCTTCCATTGGTACTTGTTGAGAGTCGTGAAGGTATGCTAGAGATTGTCGACCAGGGTGTAAGCCTCCCTGGTTTTCACGACCACATCATCAACATAGGCTTCGACTAGATTGTCCTTAATCTCATCAACAAGGCAGTGCTGGATAGCACGCTGGTACATGGCCCCCGCGTTCTTAAGCCCGAACGACATAGTCGTGTAGCAGTAGGCACCGAACAGTGTAATGAAGGACATCTTGATCTGATCATCCTTGTTGAGAGCGATCTGGTGATAACTGAAGTAGCAATCAAGAAAGGACAGCAGCTCACAGCTGACTGTGGAATCAATGACTTCGTCTATACAAGGTAGGCCAAAGGGGTCTTTAGGACAGTGTTTGTTGAGATCAGTATAATCAACACACATTCTCCATTCATTATTCTTTTTGCGTACAAGGATCGGGTTGGCTAACCAATCTTGATGATACACTTCTTTAATAATCTAGCTGCTAAAAGTCGAGTAACTTCTACCCTAATAGCCTCCTTTTTGTCACGAGCGAACCGTCGTAGCTTTTGCTTGATAGGTCTTGTGGTCTTCGAGACGTTCAAGGAGTGCTCGATCAGGTGCCGGGGAACACCAGGCATGTCAGCGGGTTTCCATGCGAACACACTTATGTTGTCCCTCAGAAACCTGACAAGCACGTCTTCCTATTTAGGATCCAGGTTGGCCCTGATAAGGGCCGTCTTGCTGGGATCGTCGTCGACCAGCTGAATCTCCTTATGCTGGTTGGACTTGATGTGCTTCCATGATGCTTGGCGCTCTGGGATCTCTAGTTGGCTAGCGGGAATCTTGGAGGCATCGACCAAGGTTTGCTCCATGCAAATTGAGAGGTTGGTGGCCTCTGCCACCTTAAAGCTTTCCTCTTCACAGGTGTAAGCAGTGTAAACATTGCCTTTGAGAGTAAGGGCACCCTGCTCGGTAGGAATTTTGAGCACCAAGTAAGAGTAGTGCGGTACGGCCATGAACTTGGTGAGTGTTGGTCAACCAAGGATGGTGTGGTAGGTACCCTCAAAGTTCACGACCATGAAGTTAAAGTAGTCGGTGCAGAAGTGGTTTGGATTGCCGAATTGCACAGGGAGCATGATTTGCCCGAGGGGTATGGAGCTCTGTCCGGGAAGGACACCCTAGAACTATGCATTGTAAGGCTTGAGATCAGCCAAAGTTAGTTTGAGAGCAGGCAAACTGCTGCGAAACAAGATGTCAATGGAACTACCACCGTCCACGAGTACCCTTTCGAACCGGACACTATTGATGCAGGGGTCGAGGATGAGGGGAAAACGACCAGGTTCTGGAATTGCCGCCCACCGGTCTGCTCGGTTGAAGGAGATTTCATGGTGGGACCAAGCCAGGAGCCTAGGATCGGAGATGACGTCATCGGTGTCAACCACACTCAGGCAGGCCCGCTTCAGCAGTTTACATTTGCGCTTGGACTCTAAAGACACCTTTCCACCGAAGATTGAGTGGACGGTCTTGGTGGGATTGACATATTGGTGATGAGGATTTCTATCCTGTTCATCATCATCGTCATCATCACCGTCACGCCGCGGTCCATCGTCAATGGTCTTTGGAGTATCATCATTAGCAAGTTGCTAGGCGAAGATACTCTTGAGGAAGTGGTAGTTCTCCATGGTGTAATTGGACCTGAGATGGATCTGGCAAGGACCCTTTAAAGCTTTGTTGAAATCCTCTTGATAGTCACGGTGACTAGCAGGTTTCTTGACCGCATTGACCTCGTGGTTGTCTTCGCGGGGATGCTTGCCTCCGTAATCACCGTGATTGTCGGGCCACCGATCACGATTATCTCAGCGGTCACGATTGTTGTTATTGTTGTGCCGGTCGCGATGTTCGCAGTTGTTGTTCTGACCATGGTCATCGGGTTTATCGTCCTGGCGCGGTGGGTGCTCGAGGCGTGATGACCCACCCACGTCTTCCTTAATGATCTTCTCAGCGTCATCGTCATCTACGTAGTTCTTGGTAGTAGCGAGAAGCTCAGAATCCATAGACGGCCATTTCTAGAGCAGCTTACTTATGAGGGCATCGTGGTGGCGAAGGCCTTTGATGAAAGTCAAGACTGCTTCATCATGAGTGATTCTTGGGATCTTGAGACGCATATTCGAGAAGCGTCAGAAGTAGTCGCGTAGCAGCTCGCCTACTCGGTCACGTATGCACTCGAGGTCGTACTTGTTGCCCGGCTGGTCACATGTGGCAATGAAATTATCGATGAAGGCTTGCCAAAGGTCTGTCTAGGTATCGAACTAGTTCTCTAGGAGGCTAAGAAGCCATTGATGACCTGCCTGATCAAGAACAACTGGAAGATAGTGAACCATTATGTGCTCATCACCCGTGGCGGACCAGACGGTGATCTCATAGAGCGTGACCCAGATTTCGGGATTCTCCTTGTCGTCATACTTCCTGAGCTTCTCAAGCTTGAAATTCCTTGGCCAGACGACTTGTCGGTGATGAGGAGTAAACTATTTGAGACCCGAGGGGCTGTGTTCGCTGTCATACTAGATGCGGCGCATGTTCTTGTGGGCCTGGCGGTCATTAGCATGACTGGTGACGTGACTGCGGACATCGCGAGGAGGAAGACGGCGATAGAGATTGCGAGGAGGGTTTTGGTTGACCTCCTAATCTCGATTGCCACGACGATTGCAGTTTTTGTCATGATGACCTCGACCACCTTCTTGTCCGCCCTCGTCACCGCCGCCTCCACTGCCATCACCACTGCCACCACTGCCACCGCCACATGGGGGATTAGGTGGGGGTGGATCGTCACAATGTTGGCGACTTCGATGCTCTAAAGCGAGGGAACGACGGCTCCGACTAGATGCGATGGACGTGCTTGTAGCAACTCGGGCTCACTAGGCGAGCTCAATAGTTTGGCCCATAGCAGTGGTTAGATATGCTTTGATGTCTTCGTGAACCGCGTGGTTTTCTGGCGTGTCTGGTAATTGGTCCAGGTTGACCATGGCGACGGCCACGTTGGCACTTGAAGTCCTGAAAACTTGCCTATCACCCACTTTGTCGAAGGCGTTAGCCAGATCTCAAGGTCAAGGTCCCCTGCGACATCCTTCTTCTTCGGCCTCATGCTGATGGCATTCGGCGCGGTCGGCGTTATGCTGTTCGCGAAGTTGCCGTTGCTCGTCAGTTTCTCCCACGACTGCGGGCTCATCATTGCTGACGTTGAGCACCATGTCGCCATGTCTTGGTGGGAACCTTCGGATTGGAGAGAAACAGGAGGATATGGTAGTGGATCCAGATCGTGTTCATCGTCGAGGTGTTCGACCTCGGTATGGACAGAGCGCATAGATCCGGTGCTGGAGTCGCCACCCTCGAGAAGTGTATGAACAGAGCCTTCATGATATTCTTGGACTCTGACCATATTGACAGCGTTGCCTGGTGATGGTCAAGGTATATCTAGGAAGCCTAAGTCTAAAATATGGTCTCGCTCCATGGGACCCATGAACAGATGAGGCGTACCATATGCATACTCGGAAGCAGCATTTTTCAGACCATATGGGAGGGCCTGGCAATCCTCCATCAGGAGGCTGAGGCCGAGTGTAGGAACCAGGCGAAGGCGTACCATACGTCCCTTAGGAGTAGTAGCGACCACTAGATCTGTATCAAGCCACGTGGGGCAACGAGCCCGAACTAGTCGGGTAGACCTGTTGTAGTGAAGAGGTACCTGCTCGGTAGATTGATTTTAAATTGAATCTACTAAGGTTAGGGTTTGAGAGAGCTTGTGGCCGATCTAATCAATAGCTTCGATTAGGTCGGTGTTGTCGATCGTTCTTCCTTTATAGCGGGGAAGTGGTCGACAAGTTATCGGCGTGGTCGGAGTCGTAGCCGATGAAGACATGGTCAACGCAGATCAGATCTACGCCTCCTTCGTGGTAGTGGTGATGAAGCTGTTGACGCCAGTGGTCCAGGTGATCTGGCTAACGGTGAACGAGAGACCGTCCGCCACGTCCGCGGAGTCAGGGATGATGACCATCTTGCTCGCCTAGGAAGCTGTATGCACACCCCCTACCTGGCGCGCCACTGTTGATGAAACATGGTTGGTATTCTACCGAGGGGTATGCCCAAGGTAGTAGATTGTCGGCAGACAGGTGCGCAAGCTATGAACTTGATGGTGACGCGAGACACAACAAGATTTTTATCCAGGTTCGGCCGCCGTGAGGGCGTAACACCTACGTCCTGCGTCTGATTTGTATTACTGCATATAATGTGATGTGTTTTGAGGTGGTCCCCTGCCCGCCTTATATAGTCTGGGGGGCAGGGTTACAAATCTAGAAACTAATCCTGCTCAGTTACAATTGCCATAGCTGGCCGGATAAGGATTCCTATTCTAACCGACCAGGATCTTACTTGATATCTAAGTTTGCTTCCTTCCTTGCGTGGGACACCGAGCAGATCGATTGGGCCACGCGTTGTCTTTAGATGGGCTAGGCCCACCGGTCTGGGCCAGCCCAAGACTAGCCATAGGGGTATAGGGGTTAATACCTCCACAATGCCGGTGGGAGACATCAAGCCTAAAGATGATGAAGATGATGTTCAAGTGATAAATCAACCTTCATCATCCAATGTGCCACAAGATAATGACAAAGATGAGAGAGTCAAAAATGAAGACACTGATATCTCTCATGAACAAGCCATGGCACAAGCACAAGATGTTGATGCTCCCCAACCTCCTCCTCAAGTGGTCGATAGAAGAAACTCACCTCTACTACAAGGACATCCACAAGATCTCATCATAGGGAGTCTATGGGAGGGAGTTATGACTTGATCTCAAAAGCTTGCTTCTTTTGTTGAACATCACTCTTTTGTCTCTTGCATTGAGCCCAAAAATGTAGATGAAGCTCTTCAAGATCCAGATTGGGTGAATGCAAAGCACAAAGAATTGAACAACTTCACCCACAATCAAGTTTGGACAATTGAACAGCGTCCAAAAGGTGCAAGGGTCATTGGAACCAAATGGGTGTTCCACAACAAGCAAGATGACCAAGGCATAGTGGTGAGGAACAAGGCAAGACTAGTGGCAAAGGGGTTCTCTCAAGTTGAAGGCTTTGATTTTGGAGAGACCTTTTGCACCCGTTGCAAGACTTGAAGCCATCCATATCCTCCTTGCATATGCATCGCATCATGAAATGAAACTATATCAAATAGATGTTAAAAGTGCATTCTTAAATGGCTTTATAAATGAACTAGTCTATGTTGATCAACCTCCTGGGTTCAAAGACCCTAGATATCCTAATCATGTTTATAGGTTGTCCAAGGCACTATATGGGCTCAAGCAAGCCCCTAGAGCGTGGTATGAACACCTTCGGGACTTCCTTATTGAGAAGGGCTTCATCATTGGGAAGGTCGACACCACACTATTTGCCAAGAAGCTTAATGGGGAGATCTTCATTTGTCAAGTATATGTTGATGATATTATCTTTGGCTCAACAAATGAAGATTATTACAAGGAATTTGGTGAATTGATGTCAAAGGAGTTCAAGATGTCTATGATTGGTGAACTTACTTTCTTCCTTGGTTCTCAAATCAAACAAATGAGAGAAGGGATTTTCATATCTCAAGAGAAGTACACCAAGTTATCTTCTCAAGAGGTTCAAGATGGATGATTGTAAGCCAATCAAGACCCCAATGTCATCAAATGGACATCTCGACCTAGATGAGGGAGGTAAACTGATTGATCAAACTCTCTACCATTCTATGATTGGAAGCTTGCTTTACCTTACCGTATCTAGGCCTAATATCATGTTTAGTGTGTGCATGTGTGCTCGATTTCAAGCTTGCCCTAAAGAACCTCACCTAAGTGCAGTAAAAAGAATCCTAAAATATCTTAAGCACACCCCAAGCATTGGTCTTTGGTATCCCAAAGGAGCTAAATTCCAACTAGTTGGCTACTCTGATTTGGATTATGCCGGTTGCAAAATTGATAGAAAAAGCACATCCGAAGGGTGCCACTTGCTTGGGAGGTCACTAGTATCTTGGTCATCTGAGAAGCAAAATAGTGTGGCTTTGTCCACCGCTGAGGTGGAATACATTGCCGCGGGGGCTTGTTGTGCACAAATTCTATATATGAAGCAAACCCTTCTAGACTATGGTGTTATTCTTGATAAGGTGCCAATTTTATGTGATAATGAAAATGCCATTAAAATTGCTAATAATCTGGTACAACACTCATGCACCAAGCACATTGATATCTGCCATCACTTTCAAAGAGATCATGTTGCTAAAAATAATATATCACTTGAAGGTGTAAGGAGTGAAGATCAATTGGCGGATATCTTCACAAAACCATTGGATGAGGCTACCTTTTGTAGGTTGAGAAGTGAGCTCAATGTGCTTGACCCAAGTAACTTTAAGAAATGACCTTGTATTGTCCCTTGCATTGCATTGTATTTTAAATCATGTTTAAATTCCATAGTGCATCTAGGGCTTGTCTAACTGGTTATGATAACCCTCTTTGGGAGGAGTGAAGAAGCCTAACCATGGATCAAACTTGACAAGCAGCTAGCCTTACTTTCTTGTATTGCATTGCATATGCATGTGTATTGCTTTGTTGTTTCTTTTTTGTTATGTTTTGAGCAACCGCTGTGTTCATCCATGAATAGAGAGAGCATTTGACGCTCCTAAGGGTTAAGAAACTCTATTGCATGGCTATACGTTGCTCCTCGGGTGTTTATTGCCTATTTTCCTAAAAAGAAATACTAGCCTAAGGCAAAATAATTTGAAAATTTGAGGGTTTGAGTGAGGTCACTCATATCAGGTTCCAATTGGTGTTTATTTGACTTTTATTGGGTTTGGAACTTGGTTAGGAGAAACCGCGTCGAAGATCGAAGAAGGAAAAGCTAAAGACTGCTGACCAGATGCCAAACTGGACGCTGAACCGGGCGCAACACTGCTTGACCACTGTGTCCGGTTCCGTGCATCACTAGCGCGTCGGTCATGAGAAGGAGGATTTCAAGTCGAGGTCTGACCGGACTCTGTCAGCGTCTAATCACATACAAGCGGACGTGTCTGGTTGCTCAGGGAGTTTTTGGTTGTGCTTTGGCATTTGACCGGAATCCATCAGCGTCTGATCACGTAGAAGCGGACGCGCCCGGTCGCTATGGGAGCTTACTGGACTTTGACCGGACGCATCTACAGCGCGTCCGATGACTCAAGGAGTGTGTCCAGTCGATGAAGTGATATGCGGATTTGTTTTTGTTTCTTTGACTGACTCATGGGGCCACCTCTTTTATTCTCCTCCTCTGCCCTTCTTCTTCGAACGCATCCGCACTTCCTCTCCGTACGACACCATGGAACCCTAACCATCGCTCCACTTTTGCAGCACCGCCGCGACTACACCATCTCAGGCCATCGTGCCATCTCTCCTCTCCTAGCAGTCTTGTGCGAGCACATCTCTCCATGACCGCCATCTCACCTGCTCGACTGGCGCGCGTGCTCCCTATCAGAGACATTGCCATGACTGCCGGTACTCCATTCACTGTTTTTTGACCTTGCCGTCGGCCTATTTTTTCTCTGGCGTCCCTAGCTCACCCAAAGTGTGTCTCTTTTTCCCTCTCCTATGTGATTCCATTCTGTTGATCTCCTCTTCTAAGGTGAGCGCCTCTCCTGCACTAAACCTGTTCGACGTTTTGTTTGAACCAATTTCAGTAACCCTTGTATGTTGCTATCATTTGTCATCTCTTGCTTACACCATATTTCCTTCGTGCAGTGATCTCTTGTGTTTGTGTGGTGTGGTGCCCCGTGTCTCAGTTAATGCTTACCTCTTCACAGGGGATACGAAGGTAGCAAGCCATGTTCTATTCCTTTCTTACCCCTATTGCTTGCTTTCATAAGGACATTGCTCATCTATTAGTTGACATATGTTGCTTATAAGTATTTCTATCTATTCTATCTATGCAGCGAGTCGTGTCAGCGAGGTTACTTGGTAGTTTGTTAGTGACAGTTGAACCCAGGGCCAAGCTCGCAGGTATGGATTGAGGCCAAGCCTCACAAGAGTCAGTTCACCATCTCTTCAGTGATAGTGCACCATCTTTCTGATTGACAGTGATTCTCATCTACTCTTGTCAGTGGTGATTTGATTCAGAGGGGCTCTTGCTTGATAGTTGATCTTTCAGTGTTAGTATTTCTCAGCCATAGGTTCTTGTCAGCATGGCTCATTGCATGAATGTTGGTGGAGCTCCTAGTGACAGGGATGAGAGTCCTCCCCGCTTGACAGAGGTGGCTTGAGGCAAATGCAAGAAGACTTCCACTAAGAAAAGGAAGAGGCAGCTCACAGAGGCAGAGGTAGCATAGGCAATGGCTGACGCTGTTGTTCATGCTGAGCGAGGAGGCAGAGGCAGTGGTATTCAGATTGGTGAGCATCACTTCCACCTTGAGAGGCGATAGCTTGGTACAAAGGCCATCGAGGAGACAAAGGAGCAGCCCATAGAGTAGGGAGAGGAGTCAAAGGAGCAGACACAGCAGTCTCCACTGCATTGTCGCTTAGGACGAATGCGTGCTCAGGTGACCCCCATGGCAGAGGGTCAAAGACGTGGAGGTCATCCACGTCCTAGAGCCTGTGGTCAGCCCCCGATTGAGCACTTTGACCTGAGGGGAGCCACAGCTCGACAGGTCTAGAGCCTTCATTTTGTCGAGGTTGAGCGGTGGTTCCCACCTTAGAGGGACATGAGAGCTTCAGAGGGCTTCTACACACCACTGCAGGATGACTTTTACAAAGCTTACGTTGGCAGTGGGATCGCTTTCAGACCACAGAGGGTTTGCCGATTAGAGGCTCTCGTTGTAGTTGTTGGAGAGCACCTCTGTCCCCATCTTTCCTTTCTACCAGGGTTGTCAGATCTTCTGGGTTGAACAGGGGCATACTCTGGCATGTGGGTCAGAGAGTTCTACTCTTCTCTTTGGATAGACCCCGCTCACCAGTTCATTCACTTTGCATTCAGAGGCTGTGACCGCAGACTTTATAGTACCAGGGTTCGGGAGATTCTGAGGATCCCGACTTCAGAGACTAGGATCCGCCAGCTCTGTTTTGGTCAGACATGGCCACCAAGATGCTCTCACAGTGGCACTATGCCACCTATAGACTTAGTTAGGCCGTGCTTCCGTGAGCCGTTTGGTGAGGGGTCCAGACGCACTCCAGCCGTGATGACTCCTATTGCTAGAGTTCTTGATGCTGTTGTTAGGAGGACACTGCTTCCGAGGTTGGGCTACCACGAGGGTTTGACACATATGCAGTTATGGGTAGTCCACCACCTTGTCTCTCAGACTCCATTCGATATTTGGGATTTGATGCTCTACAAGATGGAGGACACACTAGCAAAGGGCTTCAAGGGTCACCGCTAGCTGCCCTATGCCCATTGGATTTGTTTTCTGATTTAGTGTGCCTGTGACCTTCCTGCTAAGATCCGAGCGAACATCTCCAACACCACCACAACTTTTCTAGAGTATGATATACGCCAGTTGTGGGCCACTATCACCAGGGAGCAGGCACCTAGATAGGGTCAGTGTCAGAGAGCAGAGGTACCTAAGACTGTAGCTGAGCAGGACTAGACCGCTAAGGTCCTTGTAGAGGTAGAGTTTGCAGACTTGGACGCTCAGCCAGCCGATCCAGACAAGGACGACGCCATTGACAACATTGACGATGACTACCAGGCCCTTCCTCGGTACCACTCTCCTTGTCCTCACAACCACGAGGCCGGTGGCTCATGTTCAGCCTCCCGCTCAGACCTAGCCATGGTGGCTATACTTGAGAGGCTGACCTAGGCTCAGGAGAGAAAGGAGGTTTAGTTACAGAGATAGGCTCAAGACAACGCAGCTGCATTAGCATAGATTCAGGCTCGCCAGGACATGTTTTAGAGACAGCACCTAGAGATTCAGAGGCAGCAGACAGCTACTTAGCAGCAGTACCTTAAGCTTTTGAGACACCTTGTCACTGTTGGGGTTCCTCCACCTCCATCCCTACTTACTCCAGCTTTATAGCCTGGTGTGCTTCAAAGTCAGGGAAGCCAAGCGTGCGGTTTACCTCTTCTCAGTAGCAGGTGCCTCAGTCATTTTAGTCCTCTAGCTACACTCCTATTTAGACAAGGTTCACCCCACCAGTCCCGCACAGGCCTCACCTTCTAATTGGCACTCCATTTTCTACAGACTTGAGTGCATCTTATAGTGAGTTGACCGGTCAGCCAACACCCTCTCAGACCATAGTCTTGACTACTATAGAGGTGTTAGTTTCTGAGACAGCGGCTCCGCTAGTGACAGGGACTGGGACTACAAAGACAGTTCCTTCGTCAGTCGCTTTGATTGATCCTCTGACGGCCAGTACCCTTCAGGCTCAGGTGATAGAAACGGTAGCTCTCGTGGCTACTACTTCTACTGCTCTATCTTCTGAGCCACAGGGTCAGGCTATTGCTACAGCTATTGCTTCAGAGTCATAGCTGGCTAACCCGCCTACTGAGTAGACCTAGACCACTTCACCTCCAAGGAAGACTGCTTTCACAACTCGATACGAGCTTTATGAATTCACAGTGATGTCTTTTGGGCTGACAAATGCACTAGCATACTTCATGTATTTGATGAACCATGTGTTTGTGGAATACCTTGACAAGTTCATAGTGGTATTTATAGATGATATTCTGGTGTATTCTAAGAATGAGGAGGAACATGAGAAACACTTGAGGCTAGTATTATAGAAACTCAGAGAACATCAGCTTTATGCTAAGTTGAGCACATGCGGGTTTTGGCTGAAAGAAGTGCCTTTCCTTGGGCATATTATTTCAAATGGAGGAGTGGCGGTTGATCCAAAGAAAGTCAAAGATGTGTTGAGTTGGAACTCACCTAAAGATGTAAGTGAGATACGAAGTTTCCTTGGTATGGTTATTACCGCAGATTTACTGAAGTGTTCTCTAAGCTTGCGAAACCAATGATAGCTTTGCTTGAAAAGAATGCCAAATTTGTGTGGTCCAAAAAATGTCAAGAAAGTTTTGAGGAGTTGAAAAAGAGGTTGACCATAGCCTCGGTGCTAGTTCTGCCAGACATCTCAAAAAGTTTTTCAATATACTGCGATGCATCTAGACAAGGTTTGGGCTGTGTACTTATGCAGGAAGGTAGAGTGGTTGCTTATGCATCAAGGCAGTTAAGGAAGCACGAGTTGAACTATCCCACACATGACCTAGAATTAGCAGCTGTGGTACATGCTTTAAAGATTTGGAGGCATTACCTGATAGGACATAAGATTGAGATTTATACTGACCACAAAAGTTTAAAGTATATCTTCACACAGTCATATTTGAATTTGAGACAGCGCATATGGTTAGAGCTAATCAAAGATTATGTTCTTGAGGTACATTATCACCTAGGGAAAGCAAGTGTGGTGGCAGATGCTCTTAGTCGCAGGAGTTATGCTAACATGGCATGTATGTCATGACTACTGAAGGGGTTACGTGAAGATTTAGCATGGTTGAACCTATCAATAGTGGCAAATACCATGGAGCTAGAAGTGGAGCCCACTTTAGAGCGTGAAATTCGCAAGATAGATGGAAGATGAGGATATCATAGATATTGCTGAGCGCATCGTAGTTGGCAAGGCACTAGGTTTTAGGATGGATGATCAGGGAATAGTGTGGTATGGAAAGAGGATCTGTGTACCTAATTCGAAGCCTATCAAAGACAAGATCCTTAGCGAGGCACATAACTCAGCGTATTCTAGTCATTCGAGAAGTACAAAGATGTACCTTGACCTCAAAGAGAAGTACTGGTGGTATGGATTGAAGAGAGATGTGGCAGAGTATGTGGCTATCTATGATACGTGCCAAAGGGTTAAGGTAGAACATCAAAGACCCACAAGACTACTGCAACCTATGAAAATACTAGAGTGGAAATGGGAAGAAGTGGGTATGGATTTTATAGTGGGTTTACCTCGCACCCAGAAAGGGTATGACTCGATATGGGTAATAGTTGATCGACTAACTAAGGTAGCTCATTTTCTACCTGTTAGGACCAAATACACTGGAGCAAAGTTAGCAGAATTATACATGGAAAGGATTGTATGCTTGCATGGAGTTTCAAAGAAGATAGTGTCAGATAGAGGAACATAGTTTACATCCCAGTTTTGGCAGAAAGTTCATGAGTCAATAGGAATGAAATTAAATTTTAACTCCACATATCATCCACATATAGATGGGCAAACTGAGAGGACAAACCAAATACTTGAGGATATGTTGAGAGCATGTGCCTTGCAGTATGGAACTAGCTAGGATAAGAGTTTACCATATGCAGAGATTTCTTATAATAATAACCATCAGAAAAGTTTGAGAATGGCACCATTTGAAGCACTGTATGGCAGAAAATGCAGGAATCCATTATTTTGGAACCAAATAGGGGAAAGCCAAATGTTTGGTCCGAAGATTTTGAGGGATGCTGACGAACAAGTTCAAACAATCCGACAAAATTTGAAAGCAGCACAATCAAGACAGAAAAGCTATGCAGATACTAGGAGGAGGGATTTGGAGTTTAAGATAGGTGATTACGTGTATCTTAAGGTGTCTCCCATGAGGGGAGTTAAGAGTTTTAGTGTGAAAGGTAAATTATCACCTAGGTATGTGGGACCTTTTAAAATCATGGGTAGAAGAGGACAGGTAGCTTACCAACTTGAACTGCCAGAGAATCTATCAGGAGTGCACAATGTGTTTCATGTGTCATAACTCAAAAAGTGTTTACGTATACTTGAAGAACAACTACCCTTGGAAGAACTTGATCTTAAAGGAGATCTCACATATACTAAATACCCTATCAAAATCTTAGAAGTAGCTGAGAGGATCACCAGGAGTAAGATTATCCGAATGTGTAAAGTTCAGTGGAACATGCATTCCGAGGATGAGGCAACTTGAGAAAGGGAAGAGGATTTAAAGTCAGAATATCCCCATTTCTTTGAATCTTTCGAATCTCGAGGATGAGATTCATCTTAAGGGGGTAGGATTGTAACACCCTAAAAATCATTTTTGGGAATTAGTAATAAACTGATTTCTTTTACTTAATTTGCCATGATTTATCTAGGTCAAATAATAATTTTCATGATTATGGAAATGAAATATAAGGTTTAGAAACATTTTTGTCGCATTCATGCTGGAGCACAATTCTTTGTTTGACTACAGGACTAGAGTTGAGTGGCTTGAATTCAAACTTTGTTTGAATTTGAAGTTGTTTTGCAAAAATATAAATTGGAAAAAACCTTTTCTTTTTCTTTTTGTCCCTCCCCTTGCTTTCAGCCTAGCAGCAGAAGCAGCCCACCCCACCTCCCCTTCCACCCGCGCGTAGCAACAGCCGCCACGCCCCGCTATTTTTGCTAAAGAGACCCTGTAGTTTTAGGAAATCAACCCACGGTCCACTGCAGATCTAAATACTTAGTTTTAGTCCTGATTTCTAACGTTTTAGCCCCTGCAGGCCCTGGTTTTTGTACCCACAGTCCATAGCTTGAGTTTTTATGTGTTAGCCCCTCGGTTTTAAGTTTAATTTCACTGTAGGCCTCAGTTTTAGTGTCTAGGCCCTTAGAAAAATGTTTTTAATTGCAGAAATGTCCCTGAAAATGGTTTTGTTCATAACTTTCTCATTTTAGGTCCGATTTAAGTGATTTTCACGCTCATGTGTTCATAGTAATGAGTAGAATAGTTTTATAATTATTTCTCTTCATGTTTCCACTATATGATGTGATGTTCTAATAGAATTGTATATTTTTCTTGCATGTAATGATTGTCTAGACATGTTTGGTGATGGTTATGCGTATAGAGGGAGAGGTTTTCGAAGAGCAGGTCTTTGAGGAGCAGTTTCAGGACCAAGCTTTTGAGGAAGGCAAGTATAGCCTATGGTTTCCTTGTTACCTAGCAATTTGTAATCATTTATATACATATGCATGTGTCAAATTGCTAAACCCTAAGGATATGCCTAGAAATATTTGATCTATGTTCCTTGTTACCTATGGGGGAATTGCATAATAGGAAGTTAGGTTTTGCTAGGTGCAATAAAAGCTTAATTGATAAAGGATTAATGGATTTGAATCACAATTGGTAAAAGATGGTCTAATAACAAAAAGGGGGCCAGAACATGGGTTCTTTTTTATGCTCTAGTTCCTCTTCGTAAGGACTTATGCTTAAAGCGGCCACCTAGGAGATCCGTACAACCTTAAGAATCACATGGCTCTGGTCTTAGTTGTATAACTAGTTTTCTCTAGCTTGTTAGTGGTTACCGAAAGGCTTAAGAGGGGGGACTAGGTTGCAGAATGGCTTCTTGCCTATCAAGGTGTGTACTGGGCTGCGGTCAAGGTGTGCCACTCTTGAAGGAGGCCTCCATTAGCTAGATGCTAAAACCTCGCGCCTACTAACTTGTTAGGGTAATTAGTGAAGGGCTATGTAATGAAACCCTGCCTACTCACCTTGGAAGTGTTAGGGGGTCGACGGGCCCCGGGCAAATGGGAATCATGACTCAAGGTGAAAGTGTACACACTCTGCAGAGTTTTGTTAATCTGATATATCAGTCATGCTCATAGACATGAGCGGCCTGGATCCTTTATGTATAGGCAGATATGTGGATGGTTGGGAATAAAGTTAATCTTGATGATTATAATTACTTTTCACCAGGGGAAGGGTTATTTCACTAAGTTAGTGACTTAGGGTTAAAATAAAATATGACCTACTAAAATGCCAACCGCTTAACCATGTCACCCTTTTGAGCCTTGCATTCCCATAGTTATACTTGCTGAGCTGGATGAGCTGACACTTGTTGTTGTCAACAATCAAAAATCCCCGATGGGTACCAGATGGTGAAGGTTTTGTGGAGTTTCCCGAGGATGTTCAGGACTTCTGAGAAGAGCGTGCCACCTGTCGGTGTCCCCATGGGCTAGAGTCTTCTTTTTAGTTTTCTACGTATCCGTTGTAATAAAGCCATTGGCAATGATGTGTAAGAATTATTATGAGTTGTAATAAAGTTTAATCGTGGTTTGTGCTATGATATCTCTCAATTTGTATGTATATGTGGTTTGGGACTTCTTGGGCCCACATACACTCACTCCATGGTTTTATCTATAAAACCGGGTGTTACATGTTGTCATTAATCACCAAAAAGGGGGAGATTGAAAGCATCTAGGCCCCTAGAGTGAGTTTCGATGATTGATGACAATGTAAATTACTATGATTAACATATGTTTTGCAGAAACTTTGGTAAGTTAGGTCATGGTAATGGTGATTGTTTAGGCACTATGGTTTTCATGCCCCAATCAATGGAAATCATTTCAGTTTGCAAAGGATTGACGACAAGGTTAAAGACGAACTAGTTCTAGATGCCATTTGGTGTTGGAGAGGCATTTAGAGTAGTTTAGGACTTTTTTTTCCTTTGGCTGCACTATAAAGGGGGGCATGAGTGGGTAGCTTGACCTAGGTGAGTCTAATGGTTTAGGTGTGGTGCACACTTGTCAAACATAGCACTAGGTAGCTCAGGTGAAGCCCAAAGATCTTTTGGATCAAGTTTCGCTCAAGTCGCGTCACGATACGAAGTGGTTTGTGACATTTTTGCTTGACCGGACGCAGTCCTTTTCTTGACCAGACGTGTCCGATTAGTGTATTAGATGTCAGTCGTATTAGTTAAGTGACTAGACGCTAGTAAGTTTTTGATCGGACACGTAGATGGCGCTGTCTACAGTCAACACTACTAGGGTTAGTGATCGGACGCGATGGACTACTGTCCGGACACGGTTTCGGTGTGTCCGGTCAACCTTGAAGATGGAACAGAGAGTTTCCAGTGAAGGTTTCGAGCGACCGGACGTGTCTGATCACCCCTGATCGGACTCATCTGCGCGTCCGGTCACTCTGCGCATTTGAAACTAAAGTCGACCGTTGCATCGACCGGACGCATCCGGTCACATCGACCGGCGCGTTCGGTCAATACAAAAAATACTGAGTTGGCACATAATGGTTGGGATTGAGTGAGGGGGGTATAAATACATCCCCTACTCATCCATTTGATCTCTCTTGCTCATTTGTTCAGCTAAGAAACACCTTATAAGTGCAAAGGAGTGCAAGAGCCCTAGTGAGGATTGTGATTTGAGAATCCAAGATTAAGGACCCTCATTAGTACATAGGGAGTAGCAAGTGTGCATCCACCTTCTCATTAGGCTTTCCATGGTCAAGTGAGAGTTCTTGCTTTGTTAATCTTGGTGATCACCATCACCTAGATGGCTCGGTGGTGATTGGGAGTTTGGTGATCATCCGACGGAGCTTGTGGATGACCCAACTCATCTTGTGAGCGGTTGTGGGCAATTCACCGTGACGGAGTGTCGAAGAATCAACCCGTAGAGAGCACTTGATCCTTTCGTGGATCAAGGGGAGCTACACCCTTGCGCGGGTGCTCCAATGAGGACTAGTGGGGAGCGATGACTCTCCGATACCTTGGGAAAACATTGCCGTGTTCCTTGCCCCTTTACATTCAAGTAATTACTTTCTAGCATTACTTTCATTGCTTGTTTACATTCCTAGAGTTGTCATGCTAGAATAGGAATTGGAACATAGGGTGCAAAATTTTTTATTGGTTGAATCACTAGGAACACGTTTAGGCACTAGGGGTGAATCATGGGCTAGTAGGGCTTAATTCTTGAAATTAAATTTTAGAAAAGCCCAATTCACCCCCCCTCTTGGGCATCTTGATCCTTTCAATGGCATACAATCTTCATCGTGGTCGTGGTGTTGGGGATGAGGAACAACCGTCACCTCCTCCGCCACCACCCACACCGGCAGAGCTGATGCAAACGGTTGTCGAAAGTCAGCGCATGTTAGCTGAGGCTATGCGTCAGCTAGTCAACCATGATAACTGACATGCCCGTCAGAGACCTCAGCCAAATTAGTATAGTGATTTCAAGGACTTCCTTTGTAACAGAACCGACCAAATTATAAGAGCACAAGTACAAAAACAAGCGCTGAAACAGTCAAATTTTCAAACTTGAGCCCATATAATCCTGGTAGTCAATCGAAACCATGAAGGATTTCAAACCAAATCTTTTACAACCAAGATTGCATCATTCAACATACACATCACACGTTACATTTCACAAGTAAAGCGGAAGTTCGCTTACAACACACGGAGTCGCAAATTATTACAAACTAAGTTCATAAAGTAGCAGAAGCATAACACATGCATTTAGTTCAAATACTACTGCCAGTATTACAGATCACCATCCCACAAAAGCTCAAGCTATGATTTAAACAAGTTTGCATGTAATTAAAAACACATTTTGAAACCCTAATTAATTATTCCAGAAATTAAACATCACATAAGCATTTGATATTTTTCCTAGATTCTACACTTTATTTGGAACCCAAAAAAATTTGTATCACAATTTTTGGATCTACCAAACCCTAGATATGAAAATCACAAACATCAATCAAATCTATGAAAATGATAAAGAAACTGAATTTTTCAAAAACCAAAAGGGAGCACTGGGCCGGCCGACCCACCAGCGCGGCCCAGAACTCGCGCACCCGCTCGTGCGATAGCGTGGCCCAAGCCCGAGCGGCGTGGCCCACTCCCCCCGCGGTCAGCGAGACGAAGGCGGGGGGAAAAATGGTCAACGGTGAACTCGCCGCCGGCGGCAGCTCTGGCGAGACCAAGGGCACAGGCACGTTTGCCTCTCCCTTGCGCACCTAGGGGTGCCACTAATTGGAGCAATGGCTGCGGCTATGGGGGATGGCGGCGGGCATGCGGCTCACGGCCGCGGTTTGGCCGGCTCCGGTGAGCTCACGGGGCTTCGGTCCTAACAGCCTGCTCAGTGAGCATCCCCAACCCTAATTGCATCTAGCGCACGAAAAGAATTGCATAGTTAGGCACTCGAGCGGCCCGGCCACGTGCAGGTCAACGGCGGCGAGCATGGCGAGCCGGTGAAGGCGCCTTCGTGGTGGAGGCTACCTGGTGAATTCAGGGTGACTTGGTGCGGTCAAGAGCAACTGTGGGCTCACGGTGGTGCAGTGGTCGAGCTCAGGGGTGCGGTGGCGCGGTGGTTCAAGTGCACGAGCTCGGCGGAGATGGCTGCGGTGGCGACAGCAGTGCGGCCGCCTTACCGGTGAGCTGGAGGAGAAAGGCGATGGAATGGAGAGAGTGGAGGGCAGCAGCAGCATGCTGGCAGCTTAAGCCCGCCAGCGCGCTCACGAGTGGGGACAGAGCTGAAGCATGGCGGCCACGCAGCGCCCTGGCCCTACGCACGGTCAGCCACACGGCTCACTGCCGATGTCTGAACTTGACTCCCGACTCCGTCATAAGCCGACTGACAATGCGATTTCAACGACTCATAACTCGTAATCCAGCTTGAGTTAGCACTAGGTGTTAACAACAAAATTGTAGAGCTATGCATGGACAACAACTTTGTCAATTGGCTCAAGGACTGGTTCGGCCTAGATTTGAAACTACAGAGCCCTAAAGTGGGGTACATTAAAACTGTAAACCAGTTCATGACTTAGAAAATTTTCTAAGTGTTGGGCAGCCCCTCAAACTAACTTGTGGGCCATTTTTTAGCATGTTCTGGTCATTTTCATGAGATGTCCATATTAGAACTTTTGTTCCTTATGAAATTCTCTACAACTTTGCTTAAGGTTGCTCCTCCATGCAAGATTTCTAAGATGGACTTTTTAATTGGTCAAACCAGATCACTCTAGGGGTCCAAACTTAGTCAACAACATTTGGAAGGGCAATTTGGTAATTTTGGTCAACATGAACATTACTCCACTACTTACCCTACATGTAATTAAGGTGTTATAAGACCTAATTAGCCACTCTACACATTGGTTATACAAAAATCCTAGTGTCACATACTTTGAAACAAGCAAATCAACATTTCACCCAAATGTTGCAAGCTCATGTTGCACATTTTGCATGAGTGTGTTGCACTACTCACTTCATAATACACATGAAATATAAACACATGTTGCAATGTTTCAAAAGCATGTTTCACATATTATAAGCTTATGCATGAAAAGAATGATGCTCACACTCATAAATGAGATGATTAATGTTAATGCTTATGAAATGCAATGCAATTAAGGAAGCCAAACATCTAGGGTGTTACATCCTTGACACCAGGCCCTCGCTCTTTAAGGAGGTGGAGGAACCTCTACAAGCTGATTAATGGCTAAATACTATTGAGCCAAAATTTTGTCTGCTTCACCTGATAGATGAGCTGAAGACTGGGTATGCTTCTCACCAATTGCATGCCCTAGCTGGTATTTGGTGGAGCCATTACCGCTACGCTGCCCCCTAATGCCCAAATCACGTGGGACTAGTTCAAGGCGGCTTTGTGGAAATTATATTCCTCCTAGTTTGATGAGGATGAAGCACACTGAGTTTATAAAGTTGACTCAAGGCAATAAGAGTTTGACTAAATACCTACAGACCTTCAATAACCTTGCAAGGTATGCAACTAAGTTTGTTGATACTGATGCTAAGAAGATCGCTAGTTTCAAGCGTGGCCTCAGTCCCAAGTTGATGAAGAACATAGGCACTAGAAAGTGTGCCACTCTCAATGAGTTTGTCAGTGATGCTCTGACTAAGGAGAATAACAATTCTATCTATGCTGCTTCTAAGAGCCGTAAGAGGGCCTTTGAGGTGGGTGTTTCGTAGTCTAGAGCTCTAGTTGCACCGAGGGCTCCTTTTCATCCTCTGCAATGGGTGCTAAGTTCCGTCCCCCTTAAAAGAAGGTTCCCATCAAGACTGGGTTTCTCAAGGCCTATACAGTTTCTCTTCCTAAGGGTAATTCTAGCCAAGGCAGCTCCAGTGTCCCTCTAAGTAACATGTTGTGCTGGAATTGCAACAAGCTAGGTCATTGGGCTAGGAAGTGCCCTTATCCTAAGAAGAATGCAAATCAGGTGGCCGTTCAAGGCAAATTCATTATACTAGCATTGAAGATATTCCCTCTGGTGAGGTAGTTACTGCTGGTAAGTTCCTAGTTGACCAACATCCCACAGTTGTGCTATTTGATTTAGGTGCTTCACATTCCTTTATGAGTCCTATGTTTGCATCAAAGTTTCAACACAAATTACACACTATTGAGAGTGGGGGTTATTGTATTAGGGCAGCAAGTGGTAATATTCCCACAAATCAAGTAGTTGGTGATGTAGAACTTGAAATTAAAGGGTGAAAGTACTTGGTTGCTCTAGTAGTTTTACCTAGACTGGGCATAGATGTCATATTGGGTATGAATTGGATGAGCAAGAATGGGGTACTAATTGATACATCAACACAAGTGGTTATGCTCAAAGATCCTATTGATCAAAAAGGTTTTCTAGTGCAACTTCCCTGGAAAAATAATCTCTCTAGTGAAGTTAATGCGGTGCAAGCGAAGTCGATAGCTGATATTCCCGTAGTATATGAGTTTCCTGACGTCTTTCCTAATGATTTGCTGGGATTGCCTTCAGATCATGATGTGGAGTTTATAATAGAGTTGTTGCCTGGCATAGCACCAATCTCTAGAAGGCCGTATAGCATACCTCCGAATGAACTAGCTGAACTTAAAGTCCAGTTGAATGAACTTTTGAAAAAGGGGTTGGCTCATCCTAGTTTGTCTTCGTGGGGTTGTCCTGCTATCTTTGTGAAGAAGAAAGATCAGTCATTGCGGATGTGTGTAGATTATAGACCTCTGAATGTGGTTATTGTCAAGAATAAGTATACTTTGCCATGCATCAATATCTTGTTTGATCAGTTATCTAAAGGCAAAGTCTTTTCCAAGATTGATCTAAGATCTAGCTATCATCAAATTAAAATTCGTCCTGAAGATGTTCCAAAAACTGCTTTCTCTACGAGATACGGTCTCTATGAGTATCTTGTTATGTTCTTCAGATTGACCAACGCCCCCACGCACTTCATGTACTTGATGAATTCGGTGTTTATGCCCAAATTGGATAAGTTTATGGTGGTATTTATAGATGACATCTTGATTTATTCTGAGAATGAGGAAGATCACGCTGAACATTTGTGCGTTGTCCTCACAAGACTGCGTGAGCACAAGCTGTATGCCAAATTCAGCAAGTGTGAATTCTGGCTTCGTGAAGTACCTTTCCTTGGGCATGTGTTGTCCGACGGTGGAATTATGGTGGACCCCACCAAGGTACAAGAAGTATTGGACTGGAAGGCTCCCATCTCGGTGCACGAGGTTCAGAGTTTTCTAAGATTTGCTGGTTATTATTGTTGCTTCATTCCAGACTTCTCTTAAATAGCCAAGCCAATGACTCGGTTGCTGCAAAAAGACACGAGATTTGTTTGGACTCCCGAGTGTGATGCAACTTTTCACAAACTGTGAACCCTTCTAAGGTCTCAATTTTGGCGCAACCGGATATCAACAAACCTTTTGATGTGTATTGTGATGCATCAGGCATAGGTTTAGGAGGTATTCTTATGTAGGAAGGTCGAGTGATTGCTTATACCTCTCGCCAACTTCAGAAACATGAGGTGAATTATCCAACGCATGACTTAGAACTCGCTGCAGTTGTTCATGCTTTGAAAGTCTGGCAACATTATTTGTTGGGCAATGTGTGCAATATCTATACTGACCATAAAAGCCTCAAATATATCTTCACCCAACCAGAGTTGAACAAGCATCAAAGAAGATGGCTCGAGCTGATTAAAGATTATAATCTCCAAGTTCACTATCATCCTGGCAAGGCAAATGTTGTTGCCAATGCTTTAAGCCGTAAGTCCCATTGTCATTCCTTGGTTGAAAGTGATTTCCGTCTATCATGTCTTCTGCATCTGGCAGTCCTACACCACATCACTGTTAGTTGTACTCTTAAGAGTAGAATTATTGAGCTACAAAAGACTGACACCGGCATATTCCACATCAAGCGTAAGATGAAAGAGCAAGAACTTAAGCATTTCTCAGTAGATGAGAATGGTGTGCTGTGATTTAAAGATAGGTTAGTTATGCCTAAGGACCGAGAGCTTAAGAACCAGATTATATCCGAAGCCCATTCCTCTAAGTTGTCCATCCATCTAGGTAGCAATAAGATGTATCATGATCTGAAGCCACACTATTGGTGGACTAAGATGCGGAAAGAGATAGCTGCATATGTTGCTAGGTGTGATACTTGCTATAGAGTTAAAGTCGTGCACCTGAAAGCTAGATTGCTTCAGCCACTTTCTATCCCAGGTTGGAAATGGGAGGAGACAAGTATGGACTTCATTGTTGGAACTCCCTCCCACTATTAAGAATCATGACTCTATTTGGGTAATTGTAGACTGTCTAACCAAATCAGCTCACTTTATTCCTGTTCGATCAGACTATCGTCCTACTGACTATGTTGAGTTATATTTCAATCAGATAGTCTGACTCCATGGAATACCTCGCACTATTGTTTCTGACCGAGGTCCGCAGTTCACTACTCATTTTTGGGAGCACTTGCACCATCTTTGGGGGACCAAGCTAGTGAGAAGCTCTACTTATCACCCCTAAACGTCAGGTCAAACTGAATGAGTAACCAAATCTTAGAAGATATGTTGAGGGCGTGTGATATTTCATCCAAGGGTTCATGGGAAAAATGGTTGCCTTTAGCTAAACTTTCGTACAATAATAGTTATCAACAAAGTATTAAGATGGCCTCGTTCGAAGCATTGTACGGCCGCAAGTGTAGAACCCCGCTGAATTGGGTAGAAGCTGGTGAAAGAAGGTATTATAGAATTGATTTTGTTGAGCAAGCTAAGGAACAAGTCTGTACCATCAATAGGTGTACCGGAGGGGGCGACACTTCTAGAGATTGAGGGAGCGCATTAGGAGGAGGAGCAGGAGCAGTCGAAGGAGCCCAAGGTGCCGGCAAGCATAAGAGTTTCCAAAGAAGAGCTGCCCGAGTGCCCTGACCATCATCCCTCTTCCTTTCTAAAAGGCAAGCCCCGGTGCATGCTAACCCAACATTTGTATACTTATCATTTGAGTACTTTTACTTGTTTATTGCATTAAGTTGTAGGAGTTGAGTGACAACACTTGCTGCATTATATCTATCCTTGTCTAGATATCAAACTTGAATCCTAATTAAAGCTTAGGCACGTGTTATTGCTTAGCCCTACTTAGTGCGGTAGAAGTCAAGTGATTTTCTGTCATCCGCAAGCTTTAGGATGAAGTGGGTCACGGTTGGCTATATTTGTTATCGTGGAAAGAACCAAGCTTAAAAATGAAATTTAGACCGGGTGGGAGTTCGATAGTGCAGCCGCAAGACACTTCACGTCCTGTGTGCGAAGCTATGCCCATCTGAGTTGTTTAAGGGCTGATTTGTTGTACATCCTTAAGTCATGTTGAATGCAGTCTAACACTTAGCTGGCCAGATAAGTCATTTCGACCGTGAAGCCGAGTAAGACGGTTCAGACCGAGAATCGGGGGGTCAAGCACGCATTCTGGAGGAAGTAAGGATGTGCTTGAGAACATTGGCATAAGACTAGGGGGTTAGAGTCAGTTAAAGTCCCTATCACCTGGCAGAGTGTTACCCTTGGGGATGTGCCATCAATCGAACCCACGATTCTTGAATTATACCAAAGGTGAATTGTGCGACCCTAGGCAGGGTCTGCACGGTTTGTGTTAGAAATACCCCTCCAGCTGGATAGGAATTCGATTCGAATCGCCGTCGCTCCTGGTTAGTGAGCACTTGACTTGAGCAGTGGCAACGTAGATTCAATTTAATTGAATGGATGGGTGATTGGATGATGATTTAAATGTTGCCTCAATTTATACTTGCTATGGTAAATAATGGTTGTTTAATAATCAAGTGATTGGTTAGCACAGGTGCTAAGATAGATGACAAGTTAATGTTAAAAATCACTGCTAGCACATGTTTAAAATGGTTACTACTACTTATGCTTTTCTACAAATGAAATGTCAGCCAGCTCCACGTATAGAAAGCCTTGCATGATCCTTGGTGTCTTTTGTTTCTGTTTCGACGGGTAAGTCAAGTTGAGTACATTCTCATACTCAGGGTTGGCCATTCGAGCTCACCGGCGGCCATGGCGTGGCGGCGAAAGAGGTGCCTGATTGGGCCTCATCTTGGAGAAATCGACGGCGTTAGCATGCGCACGGCGTAGCGGAGGTCGAGATGGAGCTAGAGTAGCGAGGGCGAACGGCGTCGATGGCTCCATGGCGGCGTTGGCGCACACGCAGTGTGTGATGAGTATTGGCCAGATCTTCCGAGAGGTAACCGGTGAGTTCAATTTGTGGAGATCTCGACATTGGCGATCCGGCTTCAAATCAGACACGATTCGAACCCTGCAACCGTTACACCACTGCTCCGTTGGTTATCAACCAAGCACAACTTGATTGACCTCGTCAAGAAGGCTTTTCCTGCAAGCGAATCGAAGAGCACAAGCAAGAAGGTAAAAACACGCAATCTGAAATTGCAAATATGAATGTTGTGAATAACAATAGAGGGTTCAAGAACTCGGTTCCAAAGGACTAATCGACACAGTGGAGGAGATCAAGAATAGGGGCCCTGGATCACTGTAAAAGGATTTGTCACCACAATTACAATGAACAATTTAGTTTCTCGATGGAAAACTAAACTCTAAACAAAACCCAATTGTCTAACAGTGGCAGCGGCTATGTTTATAGTCTAAGACTTGACCTAGGGTTGGGAACAGCCAGGGGTTGGGCGTCCTCAACTTGGGCTTAAGGCCCGACACGATACATGGCCAAGTTGGCCCAAATAGGTGATGTAGCATCTTGCCGTGGTAACACAGAATGATCCACGGACCTTCTGGAGCTGGGACCAGATCCAAAACGACGGTGTCGTCGTCCTCTTTCCAACGCATCCAAGAACGCCCCGTTTTGATGTCGTATGAGAGAGTTATGACAAAAACAGTGACAACGTGTCTGCTGAATCTGAGGGTGACGTGGCGGCTGAGTTGGAGACGAATTACAACTTGGGGAAGACCATAACATCGATGTGTCCAGCGTGGCGATGTCCTCATCATCCCCACCTTCTTGAATTGGAGTTGTCCTCGACTCCATCTTGGCAATGTTCTCATCATCCTCTCCTTCTAGAATTGGAGTCGTCCTCGACTTAATCCCATCATCAGCGAACTCCTGCAAAAGGTTAGTGATAGCAGGCAGTGCACCAGACATAATTGGTTGACAAAACATAGTATAACATGGCGCATCAAGATTATCACATAACTCAGCAGTAGCAGAAGTTGTAGCAAGAAGAGTACCTCCTTTTAACCTAATCCCATTATTTTTAGCAATGTCAGTTGGGGGTTTATTTTTAATCTCATTAGCATGTTTAATAATATCCGTAGGAGACAAAGGTAGCAATGTAATTTTCTAGTCCTTATGTATGATAGTGTATGTATTAGTTCTACCATGGTGTAAAGCATCATTATCAAATTCCCATGGACGACCTAATAAAATGGAACAAGCTTGCATAGGGACAACATCAAAATCAGTAGTATCATGATAAGAGCCTATGAAAAAGCTAATGTGTGCTGATTTAGTTACCTTAGTCTTACCACTATTATTGAACCATTGAAGTTTATATGGATACGAATGTTGTCGTGTGGTCAAGCCAAGCTTCTCAACCAAATCTGAACTCACCAAGTTATTGCAACTCCCGCTATCAATGATAGTGAGAACACGATAACCCTGCACAATGAAATACATGTGGAACAAATTGTGGCGTTGGATCGTCAACTCTTCTTCATGGCCCACACGTGTACTCAACACACGCTGCACAAAGAAGGCTAGGGTAGTCTACGGCAGCAGCCACGGAGTCAATGATGATGGCCTCCTTGTCTTGATCGCCCTCGGTGGAATCTGCATCAATGTTAGCAGCAAGGGCTAAATCATCTTCAACATCACTAGCACTTAGATATCCATCCTCGGTAGCAATGAAAGCATGATGACTGGGGCAATCCTTCATGACATGTCCCATGTCTTTGCATCGGTGGCAAATGATTTTAGAGCTAGACGAGGAGGAGCTAGGAGAAGCACCTGGAGTGGCACCTTTCTTCTGCACATTAGACAATTTACTTACCCCGGTGGAAATTGAAATATTATTGGGCTTTTTGTGGACTCTAGGTAATGAACAAATATGAATCTAAGGCAAACAAGATTATACCTCGTGGTAAACCTGAAAATTTTGATACCAATTGATGAGTATTGGCCCGATCTTCCGAGAGGTAACCGGTAAGTTCGATTTGTGGAGATCTCGATGTTGGCGATCTGGCTTCAAATCAGACACGATTCAAACCCTGCAACTGTTACACCACTGCTCCGTTGGTTATCAACCAAGCATAACTTGATTGACCTCGCCAAGAAGGCTTTTCCTACAAGCGAATCGAAGAGCACAAGCAAGAAGGTAAAAACACGCAATCTGAAATTGCAAATATGAATGTTGCGAATAACAATAGAGGGTTCAAGAACTCAGTTCCAAAGGACTAATCGACACAGTGGAGGAGATCAAGAACAGGGGCCCTAGATCACTGTAAAAGGATTTGTCACCACAATTACAATGAACGATTCAGTTTCTCGATGGAAAACTAAACTCTAAACAAAACCCAATTATCTAACAGTGGCGGCAGCTATGTTTATAGTCTAAGACTCGACTTAGGGTTGGGAACGGCCAGGGGTTGGGCGCCCTCAACTTGGGCTTAAGGCCCGACACGATACATGGCCAAGTTGGCCCAAATAGGTGACGCAGCACCTTGCCGTGGTCACACAGAATGATCCACGGACCTTCTGGAGCTGGGACCAGATCCAAAACGACGGCGTCGTCGTCCTCTTTCCAACGCATCCAAGAATGCCCCGTTTTGATGTCGTATGAGAGAGTTATGACAAAAACAGTGACGACGTGTCTGCTGAATCCGAGGGTGACGTGGCAGCTGAGTTGGAGACGAATTACAACTTGGGGAAGACCATAACATCGATGTGTCCAGCGTGGCGATGTCCTCATCATCCCCCCCTTCTTGAATTGGAGTTGTCCTCGACTCCATCTTGGCGATGTTCTCATCATCCTCTCCTTCTAGAATTGGAGTCGTCCTTGACTTCATCCCATCATCAGCGAACTCCTGCAAAAGGTTAGTGATAGCAGGCAATGCACCAGACATAATTGGTTGACAAAACATAGTATAACATGGCGCATCAAGATTATCACATAACTCAGCAGTAGCAGAAGTTGTAGCAAGAAAAGTACCTCCTTTTAACCTAATCCCATTATTTTTAGCAATGTCAGTTGGGGGTTTATTTTTAATCTCATTAGCATGTTTAATAATATCCGTAGGAGACAAAGGTAGCAATGTAATTTTCTGGTCCTTATGTATGATAGTGTATGTATTAGTTCTACCATGGTGTAAAGCATCATTATCAAATTCCCATGGACGACCTAATAAAATGGAACAAGCTTGCATAGGGACAACATCAAAATCAGTAGTATCATGATAAGAGCCTGTGAAAAAGCTAATGTGTGCTGATTTAGTTACCTTAGTCTTACCACTATTATTGAACCATTGAAGTTTATATGGATACGAATGTTGTCGTGTGGTCAAGCCAAGCTTCTCAACCAAATCTGAACTCACCAAGTTATTGCAACTCCCGCTATCAATGATAGTGAGAACACGATAACCCTGCACAATGAAATACATGTGGAACAAATTGTGGCGTTGGATCGTCAACTCTTCTTCATGGCCCACACGTGTACTCAACACACGCTGCACAAAGAAGGCTAGGGTAGTCTGCGGTAGCAGCCACGGAGTCAATGATGATGGCCTCCTTGTCTTGATCGCCCTCGGTGGAATCTGCATCAATGTTAGCAGCAAGGGCTAAATCATCTTCAACATCACTAGCACTTAGATATCCATCCTCGGTAGCAATGAAAGCATGATGACTGGGGCAATCCTTCATGACATGTCCCATGTCTTTGCATCGGTGGCAAATGATTTTAGAGCTAGACGAGGAGGAGCTAGGAGAAGCACCTGGAGTGGCACCTTTCTTCTGCACATTAGACAATTTACTTACCCCGGTGGAAATTGAAATATTATTAGGCTTTCTGTGGACTCTAGGTAATGAACAAATATGAATCTAAGGCAAACGAGATTATACCTCGTGGTAAACCTGAAAATTTTGATACCAATTGATGAGTATTGGCCCGATCTTCCGAGAGGTAACCGGTAAGTTCGATTTGTGAAGATCTCGATGTTGGCGATCTGGCTTCAAATCAGACATGATTCAAACCCTGCAACTATTACACCACTGCTCCGTTGGTTATCAACTAAGCATAACTTGATTGACCTCGCCAAGAAGGCTTTTCCTGCAAGCGAATCGAAGAGCACAAGCAAGAAGGTAAAAACACGCAATCTGAAATTGCAAATATGAATGTTGCGAATAACAATAGAGGGTTCAAGAACTCGGTTCCAAAGGACTAATCGACACAGTGGAGGAGATCAAGAACAGGGGCCCTAGATCACTGTAAAAGGATTTGTCACCACAATTACAATGAACGATTCAGTTTCTCGATGGAAAACTAAACTCTAAACAAAACCCAATTATCTAACAGTGGCAGCGGCTGTGTTTATAGTCTAAGACTCGACCTAGGGTTGGGAACGGCCAGGGGTTGGGCGCCCTCAACTTGGGCTTAAGGCCCGACACGATACATGGCCATGTTGGCCCAAATAGGTGACGCGGCACCTTGCCGTGGTCACACAGAATGATCCACGAACCTTCTGGAGCTGGGACCAGATCCAAAATGACGGCGGCGTCGTCCTCTTTCCAACGCATCCAAGAACGCCTCGTTTTGATGTCGTATGAGAGAGTTATGACCAAAATAGTGACGACGTGTCTGCTGAATCCGAGGGTGACGTGGCAGCTGAGTTGGAGACGAATTGCAACTTGGGGAAGACCATAACGTCCATGTGTCCAGCGTGGTGATGTCCTCATCAGTGTGCACGGGCACTGTGGTGCCGCTGCTGGCGTGATGGCTGCAAGTGGAGAGGGGAATGGAGGGCGTGTGGGGGAGCTCGGCTTGCCCCCAACCACTTCAAGGCCAGGCGGGGGCCTATCGGAGCAGCCGCCGCCCACCACCACCGGTGGCGGCATGCCACGCGGCGTCCACCGACGCAGGCAAGGTGGGAAGTGGGAGTGCATGCATGGCTGGGCTGAAAAGCCAGGTGCGGCCCATTCCTTTCCCCTTTCCTTTTCCTTTTCTTTTTTTTGGAATTAAATTAAAACAGTCATACAAACCACCATTTTAA
This sequence comes from Saccharum hybrid cultivar R570, assembly GCA_038087645.1. Taxonomy (NCBI): domain Eukaryota; kingdom Viridiplantae; phylum Streptophyta; class Magnoliopsida; order Poales; family Poaceae; genus Saccharum; species Saccharum hybrid cultivar. Next base: position 1,970,504 of record JAQSUU010000754.1, on the reverse strand, counting down.
GGCATTTTGCAAACAGTTTCAAAGCAAGGACCCAAAATAAAAGTTGTTCCATTTTTCAAGATCTACAAATTCACTTTAATGACCAAAGTCAAATTATAAATAGTTTTTGAATTCCAAGTTCAATAGGTCCAATTAAATTCCATTTTAAATTCGAATCTGAATTTAGTAAAGCTATGAATAGAAACATGATTTCATTTTTCATTCTAAGTATTTCTAAATTAATTTAGTGACTAAACACAAGCAATCATGGCATATAAACATGAGCATAGCATTCTTATTTATTAAACATGGTGAATTTCAATCAATTCAAGCACCACATGAAATAACACTTCAATCATTCTAGAATGAAATGCATAGATGATGCTTATGCATAATGTGATGATTATGCTCATGAGATTCAATGCTGATGCAAGCTTAACACCAAGGGTGTTACAACTATGCAGGGATAGACAGGCTTGGTGGCGGCAAATGGTGACGGGATGACTCTTCGGCACAACCGGTGGGAAGCCCCATGACAAGAGGTGGCGCCGCCATGGAGGAATCCACTGCATAATGCAAGACAAGTTCAAGCCAAGATGATTAAGGGGACAGCGATGAGATTTAGAAGGTAAACAATTAACTAATTTAACTAACGCTGCATGGCACGGAATCGCCGGTGGCTGCCCCTATCGGTGATACAGCCCAGGTTCCTTGCCAGTGTGCGATGCTGGGCAATCTTCTTGTCGACAGCGTACGTCCCGTGTGGGCGGAGGTTGGCCCAAGCAAGGACATGCTCCCTGATGAAAGACTGTGCCCAACCATGGGGCACACTCTATGGGCAAAGGGGGCACACCAGCCAGCCATAGTGGCTCACATGTGTCATCAGCTTCTAACTCTTGGGGATGCGAGTTATGTACATGTGCTGACGATCATCCTCCAAGTCCGTCATAATGTCGCCTAGAGAGTGCTCAGACATGTCCTCGATGGACGTTAAGTGGGAGCACTAGGATACATGAAACCCGCTTGCAACGTGGGCTAGCAAGAACAGAGGAGGCCACACAGCCTGCGATGATGGTGAAGTGGAGCGCACCAGGAGTGGTGGTGGCGAGGGAACCACTGATGCTGATGGCGCCATCATTATTGTTGAGGACGACGTGGAGAGCAATGGCAGTCTAGGAGATGGCAGGTGGGAGCACGATGGGAACACCAGTCTCCCGTGACTAGACGTCGATGCCGCCTCCGCCGACACTGAAACAGGGCAAACCATCGGCCTCGACTCCTCCGAAGCAGGGAGAGCCAGTACATTAGAGGAAGCAGGGACCAAAGCCAGGTGACCCTTTGTCGAGTAGTGCTAGGCACGGCCTTAGTGGCAAGTGACGGGGAGGCAGAGTTTGGGACTTTGCGAGGCGAGACAAGGGTTTTTTGCACAATGCAAGGTGGAATCAAACAATGGGAGTGAGGTCAGGCTTTTATGTATACACAGGGTGGACCTTCTGTATGCTGTGAAGTATACAGTGCGGTCCAATCGAAGCTGTCATGGTACTACTAAGAAAGACATGATGAAAGTTTTATGGGAGTAGAGATAGTTTCATGGGGATGAAATTCTTCTCCACTGTTTCCCAAATATGAGTGTATCAGAACAAGGCCTTGAAACCCCCACTGAGACTGGCCTGAGCTGTGCATACGGTTTACAAGAAATAGGTTAATGTCATTTCAACAACAATGGCTCCACTATTTTGCATCACAGGTAAACAGTCAAACTTAAAATTATAAACAACACAGTAACAAGCATCATAGGAAAATGAGGAAAAACTACGGAGGATACTATCAGACGCGTTCAAATATACAGAGGTCAGACTTTCTTACATGTGCAATAACATTTCAACACCAATGGCTCCTCTGTTCTGCATTAGACTAGGGCGAGACTTGCTCCTCGCTGCAAGGTTCTTGCAAGTTCAACAAAAATTGACACAGACATTCATATAAATACTTCATATATTAGCAAGGGTTCATCATACATGAGCCCAACACATACAATACATGACTTCGTGCTATCCCATAGATCAAAGCCAGTCATGGTACTACTATTACTACCAAAGAATAAGACCCAAAGTGCCTAGTGTGGTTGTGATAGGTCTTGTTTGCACTTATTTGACTCCAATCCAAGCAGTCACAACAGTTGAGGGGCAGACTTAAAGGAAGGCATTTTTACTAGCAACCATCTAAGGTGCAGTATTGGAAACTATTCGACCAACCCCTAGAATCCGGAATGGCATTTTTATTAGCAGCCGTCTAAGGTCCTCTACATTCAAAGTGATTCCACTTCCAATTCCATCTCATAACTATCCCCCTGTTGATCCCATAGCAATTTAACACCGGGTTCCCTTTGAATCATTCTTGCTCCAACTCCAAATCAATTCAAATCATAGCTACAAACTAGGCCACTAGACCCATAAAGTAGCCATCACCATGAGCTCCGCCTGAGATCCTAATGCCCAGTTTTGCACTTTCAAACACCACATCAAGTCAAAACTGACGTGGAAGAAACTCTTCACCATCAAGGATCCATCTGACGGGAGTGGCAGTGAAGCAGCGTTCTTTGTGACTCGGGAATGCACGGTGACCAAGACCCTCAAAGCTGACGGTCATTGGAAGTCGGTGCAGGTCCTGTATGAACAAGGCAGCGCCACTAGGACATTCAAGGTGAATCAAGGCATGGGCATCCCCGGCGACCAGGAAGGTGTTCGTGATGTCCTCCGCGGCTTGATGAGGACAGTCAAGCGGCTGCAAGAACTCAACCTCACTAACAAGGACTTGGAGGACATCCTTCCTGAACCCGAGGTTCCTGTACTTGTGGCCCTAGAGCGTGAGGCCTACTAGGATGGCTGCATCATCGATGTGATGACTGTGCTTGAGGTCGATGAACAAGTCAAGTTCATCGCGTCTGAGGCGCTCTAGACACTCTACACGGAGGCAGAGTTGGTGCCAACGGGGTGTCAAGACTGCAGTGTCTACCTAAAGGATGAAACATCTAATCCTACAGCCAGCCAAGCTGTCGATATGCCCTACTGTGGCCACGCATTCTACCGTAAGTGCATCACCAAGTGGTTCAGCCGAAGATCCACCTCCCCGATGTGTTAATGCAATTTGTGTAGGTATGTTGACCTGATACTATGGAGATTCCTCTCATACTTCATGGATCAAGATTCTTGATTAAGCTTATTGTCTTTCTAGTATAAAATGCTATTCTATTTGCATGATTCGGCAAGATCTTTCATGATGTTTTGGATTGTACTCATGTGATTGCATTGGCACGAATTAGATAAGATTTTGTTCAAATTGGTGTGATCTTTTATGTCATAGATGTTGTTACTATTACCAATAAAGTTAGTTAAACTTAAAATTGTAAATGACATAGTAGCAAGCATCATAGGAAAATAAGGAAAAACTATGGAGGATACTATCAGAGGCGTTCAAATATACAGAGGTCGGACTTTCTTACGTATGCAATAACATTTCAACACCAATGGCTCCTTTGTTCTGCATTAGACTGAGGTGAGACTTGCTCCACGCTGCAAGGTTCTTGCAAGTTCAACAAAGATTGACACAGACATTCATATAAATACTTCATATATTAGCAAGGGTTCATCGTACATGAGCCCAACACATACAATACATGACTTCGTGCTATCCCATAGATCAAAGCCAGTCATGGGACTACTAGTACTACCAACAAACAAGACCCAAAGCACACAAAATCTTAGTTTGGTCCAATCAGTTTGGTCTTGTTGAGACATTTGAGGTCATGAGGATGAAATTAATCTACTAGAATTTTCCCAATGCGTGCAGTATTGGAAACTATTTGACCAACCCCTTGAATCTAGGATGGCATTTACTGGTAGACATCTAAGGTCATCTACATTCGAATCCATTCCACTTCCAATTCCATCTCGTAACTATCCCCCTATTCATCCCACAGCTATTTAACACCAGGTTCCCTTTGAATCATCCTTTCTCCAACTCCAAACCAATTCAAATCATAAACTAAGACACTAGACCCATAGAGTAGCCTCGCCATGAGCTCCACTAGAGATCCTACTGCTTAGTTTTCCACTTTCAAACAACGTGTCAAAACAAGAACGACAACGAAGAACATCTTCACCATCAAGGATCCATTTGGTGGAAGTGGCATTGAAGCATCGTTCTCTATGAACCTAGAATGCACGGTGACCAAGACTCTCAAAGCCGACGGTTACTGGCAGCTGGTGTACCTCCTGTACAAAGGAGGCAGCGCCACTAGGATCTTGAAGACGAATCAAGCCGTGGCATCCCCGGTTATCAGGAAGGTGTCTGTGATGTCCCCCATAGCTTGATGAGGACATTCACGTGGCTGTAGGAACTCAACCTCATCGACGAGCAGTGGGAGACATCCTACCCAACCTCAAGGTTCCTGAACTCGTGGCCCTGGCGCGTGAGGCCTACCAGGATGGCTGCATTGCCAACACGATGCTTGAGCTTTGGGTTGATGAACAATTGAAGTTCATCGGGTCCAAGGCGCTCTTGATGCTCTGCGGGGAGGCAAAGTCGGTGCCAGTAGGGTGTCAAGACTGCAGCATCTGCCTAGAGGATGAAACATCTAATCCTGCGGACGACCATGCTGTGGAAATCCCCAGCTGCAGCCATGCATTCCACTGCAAGTGCATCATGAAGTGGTTCGGCCAGAGATTCACCTGCCTGATGTGCCGATGAGATTTGTCTATGTATCTTGATCCGGCAGTGCAGAGATTCCTCTCACACTTCACCAAACAAGATTATTGATTAAGCTCATTGTTTTTTATTGTATAAAATACTTATTACACATCATACTTCTCGATATATATTTGGTCAAAATTTAGAATCTTTGAGTAAATCTCTGCTCCGTCGCTTTCTTCACTCTGTCGCTCTAACCGTCGCAATCTTGTCTGCAACTCCACTTGTTTTCCTTCCTTCCCAGAGCTCTCTAAATCCCTCTATAGATCTAAACTACAAGGAACATGCGGTTACCTTCTTGTACATGTGCTTAACACATAAAATACATGAGTTCGTGCCATCAGGCCAGACACCCAAGGCAACAAAAAAACAAATAGAAACCAACTGAGGAAACTTCATCCACTACAGCATCTTCACTATTCGAGGCGTTGAAAAAATGGCAGGTGAACTTTCTTGCTTGTTCAGTAACATTTCAACACCAATGGCTCTTCTGTTCTGCATTAGATTAAGGCCAAACTTGCTCCTCGGATCAAGGTTCTAGCAAGTTTAACAAAGTTTGACACAGACATGCAAATAACACAACATATATTAGCAAGCGTTCGTACTACATGAGCTGAACACATACACTACACGACTTCGTGCTATCCCACAGATCAAAGCCGATCAAGGTACTACTACTGCTGCTGCTACTACTAGTACTAGTACTACTGATACAGGACAACGAACAGTACCCAAAGCACACAGAATCTCAATGTCGTCGAATTGGTTTGGTCGTGTTGAGATACTTGAGGTCATAAGGACTTCTGATCAACTTGAGATGGTGAACCATCTTGAAAATGATGCAGTCTCCACTGACGTCGACACTATAGTCAGAGAGCCGACAGGCATCTGCAATAGTGCTACAAAGCACAAAGATTTCTCTAGAATCATGGTCTTAAACAACTCTAGTAATGCATTGTTGCCCAACAACCGCATGAACAGTGGCTTCAACGATTAGGCATCGCATAGCTCGGCCATGTACATGATGCCCCCAAGTCATAAGCAACATGTTCCATTCTCCTGGCTCCACACCTAGCCGCCAAAACACATCATTTGTTGTAGTGTACACATCTGTGGTATGGTAACTAGTTGCCATCTGTAAACATGATTTCAGTTAGAACAAATGACAATAGAGGGAAGGGGGAAGTAATGAGGTTAGTAGACACAATAATAAGTTCATACAAATAGTATGGTTTGATATGAAGCACATTACCTTTATCCAGATCCTAAAACCACCAAGGAACGTGATTAGGAAAATGCAAACGGGTGAGGGAAGAGGGGAGCAGGCAGATTGATGCAATGCTATCAAATGAGGGAAGGGGGACGCTCCTTTCATATAGACCTTGCACAGTTGATGAGAGTGAAGTGAATGCGGCAGGAAAGCTGGACACAAGAAGCAATCGAGAAAAGAAGCTTTTGACCTCCATGACACGCTTGAGACTTGAATACCTGGTGCGGTTGTGATGGGTCTTTTTCTGTACTTATTTGACTCCAATCCAAGCAGTCACAACAATAGAGGGGCAGACTGGTTGCTATGACATTCAAAACGGATGACCCTTTATACTGTGTCCTACGAGATCAAATATACAGTGGCCGAACTTTCTTGCGTTCGTAGTAAAATTCAACAGCTATGTCTCATCCATTATGCATTAGATCTACGCGATACTTGTTGAGATGAACTCCTCGCTTCATGGTTCTTGCAAGTTCAACAAATTTTATCGAAGACTACTGATATGTGTTTGGTTCTTGTAAGATCAAAGCCATTCATGACTACTAGTACTATTGATACGTGTTTGGTTCAACAAACTAAGGCACAAAGCAACCCTTGCGTGATTGTGAAGAGTGAATTGAATGCATGAGGAAAGCCGCTACACTTATTTCACTCCAAGCATTCACAGGAGTGGAGGGGTAGACTGAAGAGTGAAGACGAGTTGCTCTTGCTTTGGTAAGCAATTTCTCTTGCTTGGTTTTGTAGAGCAGCATCTAGCTAGAGATGGCTACATGGTTTCATAGGTCCTGATCGTCTGCACTCGCTCGGCTATGGCTGAAGATGCCACTTCAAATCCAACTACCTTACTAGTACTTCATCCATGCAACCATAGCCGGTGCAGTTGTTCTTTGTAGCATAGTCGATCTGGCAAAAGTTCTAGTCATAGCTCAGTAGCAGAGTAAAATGTCTAGGTTGGTCAAATTTACATGACTCGGACAATGAGGCATGCATACGATTTACAAGAAATAGGTAAATGCCATTTCTTCAATATTGTACTTCTCCATATATATTTGGTCAACAGAGTTTAATCCACCTAATATAAAGTTCAACAAAAGTCCATTTACATGGATATTATTACAACAAGATAAACTAAAGAACATCACAATTGTCTCCGGTGAACATTGAAAACACAAATCAGAACATTAGTTATGAGATACTTGAACATCACACTATTTTAGAAATAGAGAACAAGGGCATATCTCTAATGCCATAGATACTAAACGTTAACATCATCTGACCATGTTGCTACTGCTTAGTTGACAGGAATTGCACGAACTCCACCAATCTCTAGATCATTTGGATGGATTGTAAGATAACGGATACGATGAGAAAATACTTTTGCACCATGGAACTCAGTGGTATGAAAGCAAAGTTTGGAGATCTACATTTGAACGAACCGCAACAAACACATAGGGTCCTAGATGATCTTTAGCAAGACGATAGTTTCGATGGCCAAGAACTTGATGAACAACTATAGAAGCAATGTACCACCTACTGTAAAGTTATAATGCACTGCAAGCACTATAACCCTTGTTTGTAGGCCATGACGAACACAAAGCTCATGGAAGACATAACGATACACAAACATATCCCAAGAATGATCATAGTTATCGATGATCTGTGTAAAAAAAGAAAACAATATGCAGAAAAAAACAAAGAACAAAGATGCCTAGTAGTAGGGTGGAGGGAAAAAGCTTTGGGATGGACCTAAAGTAGGAGCCCTGAAGAGCCTTCCTCTCACCCCTTGTCTCTACTATTATATAGTTCATGGGTCGTGGACCACCCCACGACCCACGCACGCGTGGCTGCACGCCCACGACCCCACATATACAGCGCTAGAGTTGACATGATCTGTATTTTGTTGTTTCATCAAAACTATTGTAACACCCTAGGTGTTTGGCTCACACAAAAGTTTATTTCATTTCATAAACATGTGCATCATCTATCTCATCATGCCATTGTTAATTGTTTCATACTTGATTGTGTGTGAATGGTAGTTAGTGCAACATGTGAATGCAACATGAGTTTCTCATACCTAGAAACATGGCAACATGGTAGTGTAATATGACAAGTTTAAAATTGCAACAAAGTCATGAAACATGTGAAACATGGATTTGCAACATTAGGGTAATTGGAGTGATTTGTTCTTTCATCACATGTGATTCTTAGAAGTGGGTGTAGCACTTGTCTAGATTGGTTAATTTTGGTCTAATACACCTTAACTACACTTAAGGTGTTTGATGGAACACTGTTCATGTTGGCCAAAATGACCAAATTACCCTCTAAGTGAGGTTTGACTTTAGAATAGCCTATAGAGTGACTTTGTTTGACTAATTAAAAAGTCCAACCTAGAGACCTTGCATGGATGTGCAACCTTTACCAAAGTTGTAGCCAATTTATAAAGGAACAAAAGTCTCAATATGACCATCTCATGAAAATGGCTAGAACATGCTCAAACAGGGCCCACAAGTCAGGTCTCTATGCTGATTTCAGACTTAGAAATTTTTCTAAGTCATGCACTGACTTACAGTTTCAATGTACCCCACTTTAGGGCTCTATAGTTCCTAATCCAGACTAAATCAGTCCAAGCTACAATTGACAATATTGTTGTACACATATAGCTCTACAAATTTGTTGTTACCACCTACCACTAACTCGGGATAGATTACGAGCTATGAGGCGTTGAAATGGCGCTGTCAGTCACTCCCTTTGGACGTCGATTCAGTTACTTCGGTAATGTTCAGTGAACATCATGGCCGACCGCGCGTAGAGCCGAGCCATCGCATGGCGTGCATGCCCGGCTAGCGTCTCCACGTCACGCGCGCGTTCGTTGTGAAGGCTAGGCCGACCTCGCTCACTCCCTCTTCCTCTTGCCATTCCATCCCTGTCGTCCTCCCTGCGAGCGCGGTGACCGGGAAGACCGTGACCACCGCCAAGCCAAATCATCCAAACCGAGTGCCATTATCTGATTCACCTAAACCATAGCACCACCGTGAGTCCCTCCACGTCCTCGACCTCACCGAACCCTCGTTCTCGCCTCAGGTTGGGCTCACCGTGAAGGCGGCCCCACCGGGTCGCCATGTCCGCCGCCGTCGAGCTTGCACGTGTCCGTGTCGCTCGGGCCCCTTACTACCCCCTCTTTCCTGTGCTTTAGATGCAGTTAGGGATGCTGATGCTCGTAGAGTAGGCCATTAGAATCGTTATGCCGTCAGCTCGCCAGAGCTAGCCAACCTGCGTCCGTGAGCCGCCATGGCCGCCGCCATCCCCCCTAGCCGCCGCAATTGCTGCAATTAATGGTACCCCTAGGTGCGCACGAGTGAGGTGAACACGCTGGAACCCATGGCCTCTCCAGAACTGCCGCCGGTGGCGAGCTACCGCCATCGCTCTTCTTCCCTCCCCTGTTCTCTCTCTGACCCGTGGGGTCACGCCGTCAGCCGCGCGCACGGGCGGGAGCCGACCGTGGGCCGCGCGCGTGAGCGGGCCGCGTCACGTTCTGGGCCACGCTGGCGCGTGTGCGGGCGCGTGCGTCGTGGGCCGCGGAGATTTTCCGAGCCGGCCCAGTAGTTGGTTAGGTTTCCAAATTGTTTTTCTTTTATTCTTTTTCACAAATTTGTGTATAGATTCAAAAAATGCATATTTCTTGATTGGTAGATCCAAATGATGTGGTTTCAATTTTGTTGAGTTCCTAGTAATGTCTAGTTTATATTAAAAATATAATATGTGCCTTGTTCTGTTATACAAAACAGGGTTACTAGTTATCTCTTTTATTCATGTGGGAAATAGGGGTAATTATATATTTTTCTGTGTAGCTCCAAATGACATGAAATTTTTATGGTGTACTGCTTATATCATGAATAGCTTGTAGTTAAATTTTCATACATTTTGGACACTATATGTAGGAGTTATGTATTTCTCTTGTTTGCATGGGTGGATCTTGTGTGAATTTTCATAAATTTTCTATAGATCCAGTAAAGGTAAAAATTAGTGAGTGTTGTTCTTATTCTAGAATTATACTAGGAAAAATATAAAATCTGTTATTTGATACTTTTCAATAGAGTTTTCTATTTATGTAAGAAATAGACATGCCATCTATTATTTTTGATGCAGCAAGTTCTGCTTGTCCAATTGCTTTGAAATTTTTATGGTGATCTATGTGAAGCATGAGATAGCTACTGTAATTTATGTAGATTTTTCTGTATAGTTTTACTATATATTTCTTTAATCACCTAATTAACTAAATAAATTAGAAAAGGGCATTAAATAAATTATTTAGAAGTTGGAACTATACTTTATGATATTCCTCTAATATGCACTACCAGTTGGTACACTTGGTTTGGTCCAATTATGCTTTTGCATCATCACTAAATATTTAATTTGGTAAATCTGCCACTTATGTACAGATTCAGTGATTACTTGAATTCAGCTTGGTTAATGTAAGAATCATGCTTTGATGTTTATAAATAATTTGTAGAGAATTTCATAAGCTTTCCAGAATGTCCTTTTGCAAGTCATTTGAATTTGTAGAACTTCTGTTGTGATCGAATTAAGGAACTGCTTTTTTGCATATGAAACCTGAGCTTTTGATTTAAGTATGCCTTTACTCTTCCTAAGCGTGTGGTAATGTTCCTAGGTGTTAGGCCTTTAACTGAAGATGAGCATCTTTATCTTAGGTTATGCAAATTAGGTAAGTTGATCTTATTCTTCGAGTTGAGTTAGATAAATGTTTTAAAGTGATTTGAATAGAGCTATTCTTAATCGGCCAATGACTGTCCGGTGATGTCCTGTCAAATACTTAATGTTATACATTCATCATGAGCATCATGCCATTCCTTATGCATCTATAATATTTATCTTATGCACATGCATACAATAGGTGTACCGGAAGGAGTAACACTACTGGAATTCGAGGAACCGAGCGGGGAGAAGTAGCAGCCAACACCGGAGGTTCAGGGGGTGTAGCCCTCAGGAGAAGTGCCAGACGAGGTCGCCGTTGAGTGCCCGGAGCATCGTCCGTGCAACTTTGTGAAAGGCAAGCCCCAGAGCATATTAAGCCTCTTAATTTATGAAATGCAATTAAAGTACTATTGTTACATATATATTGTTGCATTAAGTTTAGGTGTTGGATGCAAACACTTGCTGCATTGGTTAACCAATCCTTGTCCAGATAATGATACCCTGAATCCTATGTAGCTCAGGTTCGTGTAGTGCTTAGCCCTGCTTAAATGCGGTAGAAGTCAGGTGATTTCCTGTCACCTGCGAGTTATAGGAATATACATGTGGCACGATTGGCTATATTTGCTATCGTGGAAAAGAACCTGTCTTAATTTGAATTGAAGATTGGGCGGAGGCTTGCCGGTTTACAGTGACTCCGTCTATGTCGCTTAAGGACCGAATCTTGGAGCCTTTCCTGTTCATGTTGAACGCATGCCTCTCTCTTAGTTGATCGGGTCTAGAGACCGACCATGAAGCCGAGTAGCTCAACTCAGGCCGGGAGTCAATAAGTATAAAGTATGACTTGGAAGGGAGCCATAGGTTGAGTCCAAGGGCAGGTGATTTAAAAGTCCTGATCGTCCTGGCAGAAGGGTAATCCCTGAGAGTGCTGGCGCTGATCAAACCCATGAATTTGGTTCCTGAGATGTACCAAAGGTGACCCACGGCTACCCTTGCAAAGTATACCAGGGTGAGAGTTAGGAATACACCCTCAACTGAGTTGTAATTCGATTCGAGTCGCCGTCTCTCACCGGTTAGTGAGAACTTGATGGGCTTATCTCCAAAGTAGATACACTAAATAACATGATGGTTCAGGAATGATGATATGATGATGAAAGCCTTATTATACCTGCTATGGTTAATATTGTTTGCTCATAATAAGTGAGTGCTCTAGTACAGGTGTTAATCTAGTGGACAGGTAAATGATGATAAACTTGATGCTAAGTTTAAATTGGTCACTACTTTCATAAGCTCTTTTATGCAACTGTGTCAAGCTAGCGCACCTCATAAGCCTTGCATGATCCTTGGTGTCCTTTATTTCTGGTTTTGTCGGGTAAGTCTAGCTGAGTACCTTCTCGTACTCAGGGTTTATTTCCCACCTGTTGTAGATGACCAGTTCTACTTTAGTTGCTGCAAGTATTGCCTTCTCCCTGCTGAGGATGAAGACTAGACCGTTGGGCGCGGTCTCTCCTAGTTCTCGCGCCTAAAGATGCTTTTGGTGGGACATGACTAAGACCTGGCAATGTATTTGAAACTATGAAGTTATATACTAAACTATGTTGCTTCCGCAAATTTGAACTTGGTTTGTAATATTTTATTTGAACTCCGATGGATGTAATCCGGATGCCACTTGTGAACTGTTGTAATGAATGATGTGTTGTGTTGAATCACTACGGTCTTGGTTTATATGTCAAGAGTTGTTGAAATCCTTTGAGATTTCCGGACTACCGGGATTATGGGAGCTTAAGTACAGGAATTTGATCACTATAGTGATTGTTTTTGTACTTATGTTCTTATAATTTGGTCGGTTCTGTTACAACTATAATTTGGCCTGTCAAGATTTCTTTAGTATTGGACTTTCTTAGGCCCTGTTTGGATGGACTGTGACCAGTTAGCCATGGCTAAAAAATAGTCAACTAAAAATCACCCAACTAGTTGTGTTATTAGTCCCTACCTATTTGTATCCTGAACTAATTATTGGATTCTATAGATTAGAACTAGTTGTTAGCCCCTAGTAGTCAGGTTCTATGGACTAGTTAGATGGCCCCTGTATTTCGTAGTGATCCGGATCATCTATATTTTGTAGGGTCGGACTATCTTAGGGTCTAGAAAATTTCAACATTTACACACCCACATCCTCTGATCAGAAAAGGCAAACACCGTTAGTATAACCAGTTACCAAATGACCAAAGGACCTAAGCTACATCACTCTCAACAGAGTTTAACCGACCTAATACAAAGTTCAACAAAAGTTAACACAGACATGCATGCAAATAAGACTTCACATACGGTCGTCCCGCAGACCAAACCTAGTCATGACTTGTACTACTAATACGTCCCACATATCAAGGGTCAAGGCAGGCGTGCAGGATGTTGTCATCCAGTTCACCTTCGCTAAGACGGCGTTGGTGACCGACTCAAGGCTCATGAATAATGGGGATGTACTCGAGCGATGGAAAGTACAGCACCAACTACGACTCTAGTGAGGAGGAGGACTATTCGGAGTACTGGCAAGTCGGCAAATTGCAAGAGCGCTAGCCAGGAGGAGGATGCTTTAATTTTTTCTCTTCTCTGAAAACTCAAAGCACCTTAGAATCCATGACTACTTTTTTAGGGCGGGAAATCCATGGGGATATCATTTGAATAACCCATTTAGTTTTTTCTAGAGGGTTTTCCATCTCTGGGCGGGCCTTCCCAATGCTTCCTAATTATAGGCCTTTGTTCAAACAGCCACAGATGTAGTCACACACACACAAAAATTGCCAATTGCAGCGCAATAGCTACAGTGAGCAGGTTTTTTTTTTGGTAATTTTTAGGTGTCAAATTCATGGATCTTTTAATTGTTTATTATCATTCTCTTTTAGTTTTATGTTTATTTATATTATGAAAAAACCTAAAAGACAACAACTAACTGATTGAATATATAAAAGGTGCACAAGAGAAAAAAAATAAAAAAAGATAGATATTAGGTAAGTACAACATTTTATCGTAATCATTTCCTACTAAAACACGGAATAAATTTTGGTCTCTCCTCAGCAGACAGGGCGGTTTGCCCACCCGAAAATTTGATTTGACACTATGCTGAGCAGTCCTGCCAACACGCACCGAAAATTAGATGTCTCTCTTCTGCCCTCCGCATGGAAAATAGGTTTACCACGCCATCGATTTCAGACAAGGGTATTTGTGGAATGTGATGGCCACATAAAAGCGCAAAGAGTCGTCATCTCCGCCTCCATCTCCATTCTCTAGCCGCACCGTCTCTGTCACACCCCAAAATTTCTAATTTTGGGTTGTGCATAGGAAACACTAAATAAAATAAATAATTTCAATATATGAATAAATTTATTAGATAAGTTAAGTTGCTGCTAATTTAAATATAGAAAATTGTGGTTTTAAAATTTTTCATTTGATAATGTGGTGTTTGTGTGATGATTGTCTTTAGTGCTGGTGAGTGCTATTATTTTTAAAATACCATAGGACGACGTTTACTTCTCATCGGAAAACTTTTTGGTATTTTCTGGATTTAAAATTTCAATTTCCGTGAGCTTAATCTTTTTCCTTGATCTCTTCATCAATCTTTTCATGAGCTCCAAATACTTTATTTGGGTTCGTCTCATTCTAAAATATCTCTGAGAATTTTCCCTAAATTTTCGGAGCCTTCGGGGTATTTTTCGTGGCTTAAAATTCAATTCTAGATTTTTCTAGAATTATTTTATCCATGAAATTAATTAATTCCGAAAATAATAAAATATCTCAGATTTCCTCATGCCCAAAGGCCCATGTCTTTATTTACTAATGGGCTTTAATAATTAATTAGGCCTATTAGTAAAGGTGGATGGTGCAACGTCAATTAGCACCATATCGCTAGTTGACATGGAGGTGGAGAGTTTTCCTCCCTATATATATGTACCTATCCCTTGGGTAAAAGCACACCAAAACTACCGTAGAGGAGTCCCTAGTTTGGGAAATCTCTCGTGTAGTAAATTAAAATTTTCTCCCTTCTTATCGTGTCGCCGCCGGCGGCCTGCTCGAGCGACGAACGCTCACTGCTTGGCCTCGGCCGTCCAGGGGAAAGTAGCAAGAGATCGGTGCCTCCAGCGCTCGGCAGCGAAGGCTGCATCGACGTCTTGCCTGACGGCGTACTCGGGCACATCCTCGGCTTCCTCCCAGCGCAGGAGGTCGTGCGGACGTGTGTTCTCGCTAGGCGCTGGCGCCACCTCTGGAGGACTGCAACTGGCCTACGCGTCGGTAGCTGCAGTGATTTTGAAGGGACACCGGTGAAGGAGCAACGGGAGTTTGTTTACCATCTGCTCCTCCTCCGTGGAACTTCGCCTCTGGACATCTGTGAGTTTGGGTTCAGTTTATTAGAGAGGGACGATGTGCCGCGGGTGAATCTCTTGTTCCGTCATGTCGTGATGTGCAGAGCTCGGGTGCTCAGGCTGCATGTATTTTGGCACTTGTTTCTTGAGCTAGACGACCTGCCTCTGAGCCTCTCGTTTCTCAGCACCTGACGAAGCTAGACAATCACAGTACGTATCTACTTCTCTTATTTGTTTTATCCTCTGATGTTTTGTTTCGTTTGAATTCTGTTTTGGTTCCTTCGAGTTGCGTTAGATTTTATATCGACATGTTCTACGCTGTAGTGTTAATGTTTTCTTGTCAGATGTTTTTTTATATGGCTAAATATTAAATTGATTAATATGATTAATGTATAATATATTTCAAATTAAAATTTGCTTAGTCTCAGTATGTTGCATATATGATAGACTTGCGTAGATAATTTCACATTACAGTACGTATCCGCTCTTCATAGTTATATGGCTTTAATCCTCGAGCATTTATTCGTTTAAAATCTGTTTTACTTCAATTAAGTTACGTTAGAGTCGCATCGACGTACTCTGTGCAGTAGCACTAATGTTTTTCATGTCATATGCTTTTTCATATATAGTTGAACATTATATTAATTAATATGTTTGTTATTAGTTTTATAATTAAAAATAATATATAATCTTGTCACGTCAGTCCTTTGTAACTAAGCATAAACTTAGATATGTGTTTATTAATTATAATTATAATTTGCCTCATTTAAGCATGATTCATATAAAGCCATGTCAAATGCAATTTTGTTGATGTGTATTTATTGTCTTTAATCTATTAAAAGCAACTTAGATTTATAATCTCGACATCTTGTAAATAAAATGCTAACTTGATAAATAACAACTTAAATATTTTATTTTTAATTACAACTTGCTTAAGCTAATCACGAAACATGATGGAGCGATTTGTTGTTATCATGCGTACTGTGCTTACTAAATCATATATGCTTAAGTGACTTAAATAATATTAAATGTTAATATGGTGAATGTCAACATTAATATCTTTTCATTTATGATGACTTTCTTGGGCAATCTTGAAACATAAAGTAGTTCGATTAGTTTTCTCTCATGTTTTGTGTTATCTAAACTATAAATATTTAGATGACTTGAATACTATAAAATATATATAAGTAAAATATGACCGGGTTAAACCTAGCTTTGTAATTCAATTGATTAACTTAATTTTAGAATATTTCTTCAGAATGTTTATCACCTTATTTCAATAACTAAAATGTATTAAGTTTATAGTCGGTCTTCTACGTTATGTTGTAATCGTCTCGATAGTCGCGTGTTCTCTTTAATGGTAGCTCCGTTATCCGTCGTTCTTGCGTTTTCGTGACTGTAGCAACGTACCGTGTTCTTTAATGCGTTCTCTTTTAAAGTGTTTCTTTTGTTTGATGCATGTTCTTAGTTGTGTTTGTTGTTTGTTTACTGTGCTTGGTTGCTACGAGTAGAAGAAAGACTATCCGTGAGCTTCGAAGATCCGAAGATGAAGACCAGAAGCTGAGTGCCAGAAGTTGCAAATGAAAGATTAAGTTGAGGTTTTTCAGAGCAAGTTGCTTTGGGCATAAAGCAAGTTCTAAGACAAGTATAGCATGAGATTATCCTTGTTGTCCTATTCACAATAAGCAAATAATATCATTATGCATATGTTTCCTTGTTAAGGATGACTTAGTGTTGATCTTATTCCTTGATACCTATTATATTGCATTGAGTAGTATTGCTAGTGCTTAACATGAACTATGATCATGTAATTTGACTAATGGAATATACAATAAACATTAAAAGATGACTTTTTATTACTGTTTAAAGGGGACTAGAGCATGGGGATTACTTTGGTGCTCTTGTTACACTCCATAAGGACTTATCTGTAAGCGGAAATTCGGGACTTACAGTACAACTGTGAGGGCTATATGGCTCTGGCTTTAGTCAAGTATGAGGACCTTTTCTAGCTTGTTAGAGGTATTCCTTTTATGGCGTAAGAATGGCTTGACGAATCGGGTATAGTGCGGCCTCTGTCCTCATGTGTATAGGCTGCGTGTTATTGTGCCATCAGGAAGGGGGGCTCTACATCTGTTTGCCGAGTGAAATCTAATGGCCCTAACTTGTTAGACGAACCTTTGAAAGACTTCATAGTGAACCCTGCCGACCTTCCTTGGTAGTGGGTCAAGAGGCTGATCACCTCGGGCGAAAGGGTAAATCACGACTCACAGTGAAAGTGTACAACCTCTGCAGAGTGTAAAACTGTTATAACAGCCGTGCTCACGGTCACGAGTGGCCTTGGACCCTTATGGAATAGTTGATCATTAATAATGGATATGTTTTTGCTATTCATTAATCATTTCACATGGATCATATGTTTATTGTTTATATTGAGACACTTTGATATTATTGATATACTGAAATAATGCTAATTAAAAGCTACATGCTGATAAACCTATGATATGTCTTTGAGCCTCATGAACCCCATGTTATATTTGTTGAGTTCGACATGGACTCACTCTTGCTATTTCCACCACACTCCAGTGTGTTGAAAGGTGCTGCTCAGAAAAAGGATAAAGAGTTAGTGGAGTTTCCAGAAGTTTTTCAGAAGTGTTTGGCATATGGAACCCCCAGTCAACCGTCCCTGTGATGTTGGAGCCTGAAGAAAAGATTAGTGACCGTTCCGCGACACTCTGATAGTTGTAAGTGTTAATATAGTATGTTTTTCGCTTTATATAAACATTGTTTTGATACTTTTTCATTCTGACATATGTGTGGACTTCCTGGGCACGCATATGATTAGCCTGGTTTTGTTCTTTAGAAAACCGGGTGTGACAGAGTGGTATCAGAGCGGTGTTGACTGTAGGACGTATGCCATGTAGCTCTGTACGTATTCTAAAACTTATTTTTACTATAAAACTATCTTCTCATCCCTTGACTCATTGATTTTGACTATTTCCTGTTCCTTGTCATGTTGTATCCCTTCCTTGATAGCTTCCTTTGAGCTATTATTTCTTACTCCCTTGGTTTTTGATTTGTGTTGTTTTTACCAAAAGGTTTCTGATCTTACCTTGTTTAAAAGTTTGATGGTCTTTCATCATCTCCAATGTGCTATTAGGATGACCACCATTATTGAAGAAGCACGTGTAGTACCGATGATGTGATTGGTGCATTGTTTTGCCTGATGTGTGCTTGTATTGTTTGATGTGATGCCTTTGTGTTATCCTTGTTCTCATGTTTCAAAGGTGACTCGAAAGGTATAAGTCTTGAGGAGTAGCTCGATCCATGTTAAGTGGGGTAGTGTCATCTTCTATCCTACTTATCTTTCAATCGATCCTAAATCTTGCCATTTTTCTCTAACATTGTCCTTGCCTACCATTGGTTGTCATGTTGCCTTCTTTATCTCATCTTAAGGGAGGATCAACACATGAAGGACTCATCAATAGTAGTAAGCCTTAAAGAAAGTGTTGCCTTCAGTGACATCGCCAGGTGGAACAAGATCTTTGTTAAGTGGGGTAGCGTCTGCCACCATCATCAATCTCAAGTCACGAGACAAGAAGATCCAAAGACCAATCGCTATCATAATATCATCTTTTGCTAGTCCTTGCCTCTTAACCAGTCTCACCTTCTTGCCAACAATCTTTACTTTTCTTATCAATATTTGACAACTTTTGACCCTTGTCCTTACATCTTATAAATCCTAATTCCAGGACCTACAAAGACTTGAAGATCAATTTATCCTTCTCACTGGTCTCCCTGAATGGTAAAACGGAAAACTAGTCTTTATTTTTTTTTCAACCAATGCTAGTCTGTCACTTTTTCATGATGTCTCATAAATTTTGAATCGAGGAGTTGTGAGTACCATAAGATCTATCTTTATCTTTTGCTAATCTCCACCCTTGTTTTTACACCTTATAAAGTGAAGACTCGATGATCAACCTTGATATATCTTTTCAATCTCCTTTGATCTTCCTTTTCGTCTATGTTGACCTTCAATCCTTTGACCTTCTTTCATTAACTTGAATCAATCTTAACGATCAATCCAATGTTCTTTTGTCATCCTTTGATAATCCTTGATGCTTATATCCGAACTTGTCAAAAAGTCTCGAAACAACCTTATTGGTCTATTTTATCTTTCTCCTTAGTCTCTTCGAATCTCGGGACGAGATTCCTGTTAAGTGGGGTAGAATTGTCACACCCCAAAATTTCTAATTTTGGGTTGTGCATAGGAAACACTAAATAAAATAAATAATTTCAATATATGAATAAATTTATTAGATAAGTTAAGTTGCTGCTAATTTAAATATAGAAAATTGTGGTTTTAAAATTTTTCATTTGATAATGTGGTGTTTGTGTGATGATTGTCTTTAGTGCTGGTGAGTGCTATTATTTTTAAAATACCATAGGACGACGTTTACTTCTCATCGGAAAACTTTTTGGTATTTTCTGGATTTAAAATTTCAATTTCCGTGAGCTTAATCTTTTTCCTTGATCTCTTCATCAATCTTTTCATGAGCTCCAAATACTTTATTTGGGTTCGTCTCATTCTAAAATATCTCTGAGAATTTTCCCTAAATTTTCGGAGCCTTCGGGGTATTTTTCGTGGCTTAAAATTCAATTCTAGATTTTTCTAGAATTATTTTATCCATGAAATTAATTAATTCCGAAAATAATAAAATATCTCAGATTTCCTCATGCCCAAAGGCCCATGTCTTTATTTACTAATGGGCTTTAATAATTAATTAGGCCTATTAGTAAAGGTGGATGGTGCAACGTCAATTAGCACCATATCGCTAGTTGACATGGAGGTGGAGAGTTTTCCTCCCTATATATACGTACCTATCCCTTGGGTAAAAGCACACCAAAACTACCGTAGAGGAGTCCCTAGTTTGGGAAATCTCTCGTGTAGTAAATTAAAATTTTCTCCCTTCTTATCGTGTCGCCGCCGGCGGCCTGCTCGAGCGACGAACGCTCACTGCTTGGCCTCGGCCGTCCAGGGGAAAGTAGCAAGAGATCGGTGCCTCCAGCGCTCGGCAGCGAAGGCTGCATCGACGTCTTGCCTGACGGCGTACTCGGGCACATCCTCGGCTTCCTCCCAGCGCAGGAGGTCGTGCGGACGCGTGTTCTCGCTAGGCGCTGGCGCCACCTCTGGAGGACTGCAACTGGCCTACGCGTCGGTAGCTGCAGTGATTTTGAAGGGACACCGGTGAAGGAGCAACGGGAGTTTGTTTACCATCTGCTCCTCCTCCGTGGAACTTCGCCTCTGGACATCTGTGAGTTTGGGTTCAGTTTATTAGAGAGGGACGATGTGCCGCGGGTGAATCTCTTGTTCCGTCATGTCGTGATGTGCAGAGCTCGGGTGCTCAGGCTGCATGTATTTTGGCACTTGTTTCTTGAGCTAGACGACCTGCCTCTGAGCCTCTCGTTTCTCAGCACCTGACGAAGCTAGACAATCACAGTACGTATCTACTTCTCTTATTTGTTTTATCCTCTGATGTTTTGTTTCGTTTGAATTCTGTTTTGGTTCCTTCGAGTTGCGTTAGATTTTATATCGACATGTTCTACGCAGTAGTGTTAATGTTTTCTTGTCAGATGTTTTTTTATATGGCTAAATATTAAATTGATTAATATGATTAATGTATAATATATTTCAAATTAAAATTTGCTTAGTCTCAGTATGTTGCATATATGATAGACTTGCGTAGATAATTTCACATTACAGTACGTATCCGCTCTTCATAGTTATATGGCTTTAATCCTCGAGCATTTATTCGTTTAAAATCTGTTTTACTTCAATTAAGTTACGTTAGAGTCGCATCGACGTACTCTGTGCAGTAGCACTAATGTTTTTCATGTCATATGCTTTTTCATATATAGTTGAACATTATATTAATTAATATGTTTGTTATTAGTTTTATAATTAAAAATAATATATAATCTTGTCACGTCAGTCCTTTGTAACTAAGCATAAACTTAGATATGTGTTTATTAATTATAATTATAATTTGCCTCATTTAAGCATGATTCATATAAAGCCATGTCAAATGCAATTTTGTTGATGTGTATTTATTGTCTTTAATCTATTAAAAGCAACTTAGATTTATAATCTCGACATCTTGTAAATAAAATGCTAACTTGATAAATAACAACTTAAATATTTTATTTTTAATTACAACTTGCTTAAGCTAATCACGAAACATGATGGAGCGATTTGTTGTTATCATGCGTACTGTGCTTACTAAATCATATATGCTTAAGTGACTTAAATAATATTAAATGTTAATATGGTGAATGTCAACATTAATATCTTTTCATTTATGATGACTTTCTTGGGCAATCTTGAAACATAAAGTAGTTCGATTAGTTTTCTCTCATGTTTTGTGTTATCTAAACTATAAATATTTAGATGACTTGAATACTATAAAATATATATAAGTAAAATATGACCGGGTTAAACCTAGCTTTGTAATTCAATTGATTAACTTAATTTTAGAATATTTCTTCAGAATGTTTATCACCTTATTTCAATAACTAAAATGTATTAAGTTTATAGTCGGTCTTCTACGTTATGTTGTAATCGTCTCGATAGTCGCGTGTTCTCTTTAATGGTAGCTCCGTTATCCGTCGTTCTTGCGTTTTCGTGACTGTAGCAACGTACCGTGTCCTTTAATGCGTTCTCTTTTAAAGTGTTTCTTTTGTTTGATGCATGTTCTTAGTTGTGTTTGTTGTTTGTTTACTGTGCTTGGTTGCTACGAGTAGAAGAAAGACTATCCGTGAGCTTCGAAGATCCGAAGATGAAGACCAGAAGCTGAGTGCCAGAAGTTGCAAATGAAAGATTAAGTTGAGGTTTTTCAGAGCAAGTTGCTTTGGGCATAAAGCAAGTTCTAAGGCAAGTATAGCATGGGATTATCCTTGTTGTCCTATTCACAATAAGCAAATAATATCATTATGCATATGTTTCCTTGTTAAGGATGACTTAGTGTTGATCTTATTCCTTGATACCTATTATATTGCATTGAGTAGTATTGCTAGTGCTTAACATGAACTATGATCATGTAATTTGACTAATGGAATATACAATAAACATTAAAAGATGACTTTTTATTACTGTTTAAAGGGGACTAGAGCATGGGGATTACTTTGGTGCTCTTGTTACTCTCCATAAGGACTTATCTATAAGCGAAAATCCGGGACTTACAGTACAACTGTGAGGGCTATATGGCTCTGGCTTTAGTCAAGTATGAGGACCTTTTCTAGCTTGTTAGAGGTATTCCTTTATGGCGTAAGAATGGCTTGACGAATCGGGTATAGTGCGGCCTCTGTCCTCATGTGTATAGGCTGCGTGTTATTGTGCCATCAGGAAGGGGGGCTCTACATCTGTTTGCCGAGTGAAATCTAATGGCCCTAACTTGTTAGATGAACCTTTGAAAGACTTCATAGTGAACCCTGCCGACCTTCCTTGGTAGTGGGTCAAGAGGCTGATCACCTCGGGCGAAAGGGTAAATCACGACTCACAGTGAAAGTGTACAACCTCTGCAGAGTGTAAAACTGTTATAACAGCCGTGCTCACGGTCACGAGTGGCCTTGGACCCTTATGGAATAGTTGATCATTAATAATGGATATGTTTTTGCTATTCGTTAATCATTTCACATGGATCATATGTTTATTGTTTATATTGAGACACTTTGATATTATTGATATACTGAAATAATGCTAATTAAAAGCTACATGCTGATAAACCTATGATATGTCTTTGAGCCTCATGAACCCCATGTTATATTTGTTGAGTTCGACATGGACTCACTCTTGCTATTTCCACCACACTCCAGTGTGTTGAAAGGTGCTGCTCAGAAAAAGGATAAAGAGTTAGTGGAGTTTCCAGAAGTTTTTCAGAAGTGTTTGGCATATGGAACCCCCAGTCAACCGTCCCTGTGATGTTGGAGCCTGAAGAAAAGATTAGTGACCGTTCCGCGACACTCTGATAGTTGTAAGTGTTAATATAGTATGTTTTCCGCTTTATATAAACATTGTTTTGATACTTTTTCATTCTGACATATGTGTGGACTTCCTGGGCACGCATATGATTAGCCTGGTTTTGTTCTTTAGAAAACCGGGTGTGACAGTCTCTCCCCTAGCTCCAAATCCTAGTCCCATGGCCTCCCTCTCCACTCTCTAGCCACCCCCTCTACCACCCCGCTCTAAACCCTAGGCGCCATCGAAATAGCAATCAACTCCCTCTCTACTCTCTAGCCACACCCTCTCTCATACATTTCCAAACCCTAGCCAGAGTTGGATCACCTTTGATTCATCGAGAGCAGGTTGATCAGCTGATGGCGGAAGGACCACCTCGATGACGGTACAAGCTGGATCTGAATCCCCTACCTAGCTCAGCACCTGTCATGACCGATTGGATCTGATCCCTAGCTGGAGCCAGATCTGGTACCCCTTCATTAATGTTGGTCACACTAGCTCCGCGATCGCGATGACAGGATAGCAATGCTCACTACAAAGCAAAGCCAGGGAACATGGAGGAAGAAGTACCCAAATTCCTTTTATAATGTGTGCTCTACTGTTGTGGCTAAACCAAGGATATGTAGATAGCAATGGGTTATATATTTCCTATAGTTGAGTGTAGCTGACATGTGCTTTATTGGATTAATGACTTTTGTATAAGTTGTAGTTACTAGTTAGGCACTTATTTGCATACTCTTGCTCTATTGTGTTGACATTTCATAGAAGCTTTAGTTAATAAATGCCTTTGTAATCTAGATGAACAGCCACTAACCGCTTATGAACGAGACCAGGATGCAAAAATCACAAGGAATCATAGAAAGATGGAAGAACTAATTATAGGTTGACACTCGGTTTAGCTAGGTTGGCGCTCGGAGACCTCGCACGACATGATACAGTTGTAGTTAAAATAGAACACCTCATATTATGTTGCAGCCAATAAAGTCTGGAGAGACTTGAAGCTTATCAACTAATTAAATTTGAGTGAAGAAAAACAGAAGCTTTTTTTTGAAGACATGGAAACACAATGCTCTTATTGTAGCAATAACACGTGTCAAATTAGATCTTTTAAAATATATAGCACGTGAGCCGGTGCATATTACTAAAATGAAATATTTATATCATTTATGGATTCCTATTGCTCTAATTTATTTAAAGAAAAAAGACAAATTTTGGAGGATATCATCTCAGCAGGTGCCACCAATGCACCAAATTTGCATGCTAAGGCTAGTCTCAATGCTAATTTCATGTCCCATTTTCCAATATACCATGTGAAAGGTCCTTGTTTGGTTTTGGTAATTGAGTGACAACTTAGGTGGACTAATATGCGGTTATGTGAGATACACAAGAGATTAGTCCACAAGTGATGGGGTCATGAAGGAGCCTATTGCACATGAGACATGACATGGAGTCATGTGACCAAGATGAGGCTTGGCTTGATGGACCGGTTGCTAGGGTGAAGGGCAAGTTGTGTGATGGCTTAACGCCGAAGGACCGAGGCAATGGTGAAGAGCAAGTGAGGTCAAGATTGATG
This sequence comes from Saccharum hybrid cultivar R570, assembly GCA_038087645.1. NCBI lineage: Eukaryota > Viridiplantae > Streptophyta > Magnoliopsida > Poales > Poaceae > Saccharum > Saccharum hybrid cultivar. Next base: position 1,945,854 of record JAQSUU010000754.1, on the reverse strand, counting down.
AACCAATACGGTCACATGATGATATGAAGTGGATCATATCATTTGGTGATTGGTTGGTGCATGTGTTGCATCAACATCAATAGAGATGGAATGGAATGCGCAAGGCAAAGGTATAACCTAGGGCATTTCCATTTCACCGGTCATAGGTGTATAGAGAAGTTGATGACCGGGTTTAGGATAGATGACCATACTATTAAGAGGGGCAAACTTGTTTGCATATTGGTCATCTAGTGCCACTTGAGCGATCTAACTTTGCAAACGTGTTAGGATCAAGTGGCGAGGTAAGTTGAGTGCCTAACTTCTTCGAGAAAATGATTGTAAAAATGCTAACACACATGCACATGGTGTTTTACACATGGTGGTGTTGGCACATTTGCAAAGGAGAAGGTGTTGGAGTTGGTGTTGATCAACTTGGAGAAGAGAGAAAGGTTTTTTAGTGTTCTCCGGACACTAGGATGGCTCTTAGAGTGGAATACTGCTTTGATCCATTGATAATTGGATCAATTGCTTTAGTGGGTTGTGTATCCCTCTGAGTAAGCTTTCCAAAATGTCTAAGATAATCAAAATCGGAGTTCGGAGCTAAGAGATATCGCCGTTTTACCGAAGAGTGGTATGTGACCGGACTCGTGACCAGACGTGTCCGGTCAGCACCTGCGCGTCCGGTCAGCGTGTCCGGTCAGTGTTTTTCGCGGGCGAAAGTGACCGGATGCTGCAGCGAGTCCGGTCAGTGATGACCGGACGCGTCTGGTCGCCTCGGGAGCTTACTGGAACCTCTCTGTTCGCTGTTTCGCTGCGACCTGCGCGTCTAGTCCCGTTAGTGACCTGCGCGTCCGGTCAATACAAGTTTATACGCGTGAAAACTAGCCGTTAGAGCACGCCACTGACCTGCGCGTCCGGTCCGTTTGACCGGCGCATCCGGTCGACCCGAAACTTGCCCAGTAAGGGGACTAACGGCTCTATTTCATTGTGGAGTTATAAATAGACGTTGTGACCGGCCATGGCCGGTAGCTGAGCACACTTTGGCTTGGTGGCTTATGTGGTAGTGCTTGGAAGCCCTCTAACTCACTCATGCTTGATAGTGTTCATTAGATCGAGTGAGAAAGCGAGTGTGTTGCATCGTGAGGATTGCATCGAGTGGCACTAGGTGATCGTGTTGCAAGTCAGTGGTGCTTGTTACTCTTGGAGGTTGCCACCTCCTAGACGGCTTGGTGGCTTGTGGCTCCGTCGAAGCTCGCAAGAAGATTGTGCAAGGCTCCGGAGAAGCTTTGTGAGGGGGATTGTGCTCACCCCGCGGGGATCACGAAGAGCAACTCTAGTTGAGCGTGTCATTGAGCTACCACACTTTATGGTGGGTTCTTGCGGTGCCTTTTGAGAGGCTCGGTGTGTGACCGATTAGCCGTCGAACCACGAAGTGTTGGTCGACACAACAGGGACGTAGCTTGGTGGCAACCAAGTGAACCATGGGAGAAAAATCACCGTGTCAACATTGTTCTTCATCTTCTCGGTGGTTTCCCTTCGTGCAACACAAGCTTGTATTTACTTTCATATATACTTGTGCTTGTGTAGTTGCTCTCGTAACTAGTTTGCTTGTGTAGCTTGCTAGTCGTCTTCTTGCTTGTGTAGCTAGAAGCTTCCCCTTTGTGTGACTAATTTGGTTTGTCTAACCTTGTTAGTCACATTGCTTAGTTTGTGTAGCTAAGTGTTTTGCGCTCTCTAATTTGGCATTAGTTGCCTTGTTATTGAGCATTGCTAGTGAGCTTAGGAGCTTTGTGCTTTTGCTTCACTAGTTGTGTAGGAGCTCCCTCGGTTGGCAAAGTACTAGTGCATAGGTTTGTGTGACCTTGCTCTAGAATTGTTTAGGTGAGCTCTTGGTAAGCTTAGCACCTTAGTTGCTTAATTAGGATCTTGCAAGGTGCTAGAGAACTTAGATAGAGGGATGTAGTCTTGGCTAGACCGATAAGTTTAATTCCGCATTTGTTTTGATTAGCCAACGCGTTTAAGTTTTAGAAAGGACTATTCACCCCCCCTCTAGTCCGCCATCTCGACCCTTCAAGTGGTATCAGAGCTAGGTCTCTCATTTGTGGTCTTCACCGACCCGGGAGGATGGCGGCTTATGGGCTAGATGATTGTGTGGAACACATTTTTGATGGCACTCATTATGCATAGTGGAAAAATCACATGCTTGATCATTTTCGTGCTCTTGGCCCTAAGTTTTTGTGGATCATAGTTGTTGGCTTTTCTCATGACTTGGATGGGTGTGGTAACCGTACCTAAGCTCAAATGGATTGCCGAATACTTGATGCACAAGCTAAGTTTTATCTAATCAAAGCTTTGAATGATGAGATTTTTGACAAGGTGAGGGGTCTCTCAAGTGCACATAGCATGTGGACGGCGCTCAAGCATCACTATTGTGGCTCCTCAATTTGGGATGATGGAAAATTCAAGAACGATGATCACATAGTGATGGAGGTACATGAGGATGTTAAGCATGACCACAACGAGGTGGTTGTGGAGGATTGCACCACCTCAATGTCAAGTGATGATGATGATGATCATGCCACAAGATCACTTGATAAGAATGATGATAATGCCACAAGTGATGCAAGCAATGATTCTACTCCATGCACACTTGATGGTGAAGATGATGGCTATGAGAGTGATGCCTCAACAAGCTCATCAATATCATCATATGGTGACACTAAGGTATCTATTGGTGATTTTGTTGTTGATTGTGATGGTCCAAATTTTGAGCTTCTATATAAACTCTCAAAGGCCCTAAGAAATGAGATGGCAAAAATAAGTAAATTGAAAAATGAAAACTCATTTCTAAAAACCACATGTGAACAACAAAAGCATCTACTTTATGTTACTACTTGTTCACATGAGGAGCTAAAATTGGCTCATGAGGAACTTAGTGTTGCCCATGATAATTTGGCATAAGAACATGCTTTACTCACTAAGAAGCCTTCTAATGAAGAAACCAAATATAGTGAGAGCTCATCATTTGGGTCAAATGATCAATCACATATTACTAACCCTTGTGATGTAGGCAAGAAGCATGTATCCACCTCTTGTGATGATTTATTAGATATGCCATGTTCTTCACAATTAAATGCTTGTTCTACTTCTATGTCTTGTGAGACTAACCTTTTGAAGGAGAACAATGAGCTTAAAAGTAAAGTGAAGAATTTGAGCAACAAGTTAGAGAGGTGCTACAACTCAAAAGTCACCTTTGAGCACATGATGAAGACTCAAAGAAACATTGGTGACAAAAGTGGCCTTGGCTTCAAGAAGAAAATGACAAAGGGCGAAAGAAAGCAAGAAAAGAGGATGAAGAGGCTACTCCAAAAGAAGCTCTCACATTCCATGTGCTATCGATGCCATGAAGCGGGACATCTTGCTAATGGTTGCCCAAACATTGAGAAGCTCAAGAAGATGAAAGAAGAAGAGAGGCTAAAGCATGTCAAGTGCTTCAAGTGCCACACTTGGGGTCATCTCATCTCAATGTGCCCAACCAAGCAATTGGTGAAGGAACAAGTAAAGCCTCAACCAAAGCCACTAGTTGAGGAAGAGAAGACACCCCAAGAGCAAATCAAGATCAACCATGGAGATGATGGTGACTTGATGAAGAAGAAGAAAAATAAAACAAGAAGGGGTGGTAGAGCAAGGCATCCAATGCAAATTCAAGATGCCAGGATGATGAGCAAGAATCAAAATGAGAAAAGAAATTTGACTCACATAAAGTGCTTCAAGTGTGGAGATATAGGACACTTTGCCTCAGGGTGTCCTACCAAGCTTGAGAAGAAGGCTCAAGCAACTCATGAGAGGCAAGGCAATGAAAAGCATCACATGAGCAATGAAGAAAAGGCTCAATCAAAGAGAAGATGCTATTCATGCCAGGAAAGGGGACACATGGCACATTCATGTCCCCTAGGTAACACTTCTAAGCATATTTCAATTGATGATACTAATGTGCTTAGAAAGGATGTAAATGGTACCTCTATTATTGCTATTGCAAAACATCCCGCTATTTATACTAAAGCAATGCCTAAGTATGTTGCACCTAACTTGAGAGGATCCAAACTTGTTTGGGTACCATCAAAGAGTGGATGATTGTTTGTAGGTACCATTGGCATTGGAGGCTTGATTCAATTGGTTTCATTTTGTTCATCATATATTGAGTCAAGTTATGAAGCTCAATGCATATCCAATCACAATGCCAAGTCAAAATAAGTGAAGTCTAAGTGCTACAACATACAAGTGCAATGTTAAAGATTGTGGTGATTTATTGGATATATTTGATGGCTTGCAAATATTCAAGTTGAAAGCTTTCTATTGGATGATCATGAGATAACCAAGGTATATCTCTTATTGATCATTTCACTTGGGTGCATATGAGTTGATTGAATTGGATATATATGCAATGTTGCTTGCCATGAGATGTTTGAATGGATTAAATGCTTAAGTAATCAAGTTTGAATTGATTTGTGTTGGATAAATTCATGAGATGCCATTTAGTAAGTGGATTGGATGGATATATGTCTTGTGAAAGTATTCAAACAAGTTAGTTTCAAGTTTGATTCATATTTGATGAAGTATTGCTCAATGTATTGAAATCTGTCCAAAGTTGAAAATCTGAGCTAGCAGTGATCAAGTCTAATTTTGTATGATCAAATCTACTTGGATTGGTATGAATTTCGGTATACATGCTCTAGACTTATGTTATAAGATGCTGTACAAATTTCATGAGAATTGGATAAGAGATGCTTTAGCTTTGGAGTACATCTTGTCAGCTATAGTGCAGCAGTTTTCAGCATGTAGCAGTGGTGGAAGATTTGAAATCTGGTAGCAATCTAGAGGTCAAATGAATCTCAAATTTTTACAGCTGCTATATGACTTAGTGAATCACATCTCCACCAAATTTTATGGCATTTGGATCTGTACATTAGGAGATATGAATTATTCTTTGAAGGGTACAGAATCTGCCAGAAAAGTAACAATCATTGGATTAATCTAGAGTCACTTTAATTGAAAGGTCCTCAAGTTGGAAACATGTTTACAAGTGGTTGAGGTACCTAAGTTTGGATTTGGATTGATCTAGAAGCATGACGAGCAATGAGTACAAGACTTTTATATTGTGAAATATACTTGGTGTACTTATTTGGTACTCAATTTAAAGATCAAGATCAAACTTAAGATGAAGATGAAGTTTAAGTTCTAGTGATGATTGGAGATCATTTGGTAGAAAGAAAAGGACTTAAACAAGTAGAAAGAGTTGGACTCAAATTAAGATTCAAGGATTATTCATCAAGATTGAGTTCATCATTTGGATCAATCAAACTATATCATTGTCAAGTGAGTATCAAGAGTGGTTCTTTGGAGAAAGGTCACTTCTCCCTAGTGAGGGGCTTGCCGCCGTGTGTAGGTGAAACCAAGTTTGAGACTTGGAAGGCTAACATGGAAGTGGTGATCCGAGGAACTTGTGATGCTTAGTTGAAGCAATCAACAGGATTGATATAAAGAGCAAGCAACACCCAAAAGAGAGTTAGTCATTGTAATTCAATTGGTATTCTAAGTGATTCTCTCATGCAAGCAAAGATGATATAATGAAGCAAGCCAACCACAACAAGAAAGTGCACTTGATCATAAGTGGTTTTCATTTCATATGGGTGAAAAATGGATTTATCTATGATGATTGGTCTTCATCAAGCTTATAAATTGGACTTCACATTGCTATTGGAGTAATGAATTGGAATCTATGTGACTATCCTCTACTCCAACATAGTAAAGGTATCATTGTAATGTACATGATCATTTCATCCCTTACTAGTATGCGGTTAGTGCATATAGTACATGCTTATTAGGATCATGCATGACAAATGAAAATTTTAGATTCATAGCCTACCACTATTGCTTGATTGTCTAAATGATCTAGTGGTATGAGTATGAATTTGTTCATGAGCTAGTGAACCCAAGTACTTGATCTAGTTTGGATTGCTAACAAGTGACAAGTACACCATTGGCAAGATAACTCATAGCATGAGGTGTGAAGAAGCTTGTCATTGGATCAAACCAGACTTGTAAGCTTATGCAAGGAAAAATAGTTCAAGACACATTAGAAGCTCATGACAATGATAAGAGTACAAGCACAAGACAACAATGAAAATGGATATCTAGTTTGTTTCAAGTGATATCTAGACTCAAATTGATCTTCCAAGTGGTATTCACTAGTGGTGTCTAGATCATGATCTACAAGTGATATCTTACAAGTGGTACTCATGAAGATAGCAAATGTTCAAGAAGTGAATATTATTGCCAAATCCTTCAAAGTGGATCCATACTAGAAAATTCTTTCAAATGGTATCACATTCCTACTCATGGTATCTTCATGTGCTATCATTCATGCAAGACGATGGTTTCACAAGTGATACTCAACTTTAAGTGATCAAATCAAGAAATGCTACCCTCATCTTCAAGTGGTATCTCAAGTGAATGACACATGCTATGACATAGGGGGAGGAGCCCCACCGATTGGTATCAAGGTCAAAGATCCTATGTGGTATCTCAAGAGCAACTATAAAGTTTGTCATTCCAACATATGTGGTAATGTCATAAAAAATGCAAGATTCAAGTCTCAACCATCTACCCCAATGCTAGTCTTTGCATCAATGAGAAGCACACCTTTTATGGAAATTGATGACAAAGGGGGAGAAATTGGACAAAGATATGCAAGATCTCCTTTGGGGGAGAGATTGATTTGGGGAGAGATAGATGATATTGGACATGGATATGGACAAAGAGGGAGCAATCAAAATTCTAGGACAAAGAAAGCACACAAGTAGGGGGAGCAAGCTCATGAACTTTGATTGATTACATTTGATATGTGCATAATTCATGTGCTTGCTTGCAATGCATAAAGTTCTTAAATTCAATATGCATGCTTGTGTGGTGTATGCTAGTTATAGAACTTGAATGATGATTTGATAACTAGCATGCATAGGATGTTAGCTAGACTTATGATTATCATGCAAAAACTAGAACCTTGCTTATAATGTTGATCTCACGGGGTTTCTAGTGTTTTTGATGTCTAGCTACTCATGATGCTAAGGATGGTGGCAAACTTGTGCTTTTCAAATGGTATTGAGCTATCAAATGGTATCAAACTACAAAGGTTTATTCTATACACCTTAGCATCACTTAGTAGTGCTAACCCTCCCATAATTTTCATATTTATGCATATGTGCAAGCTTGAAACCAAACCATTTGAGCACATATGTAGGGGGAGTTATCACTACAAAGTCAGATTTTATGGTGCTTATCCAAATCTTGACATAGAGCTTAAAAGTTGGATAAGTAACATTAAATCCAAAACGAGTTAGCAATTTACACTTGTGTGAAGCACTAGCTTGAAAAAGTTTAATTTCCATATCTTTGTAGAGTTGTCATCAATTACCAAAAAGGGGGAGATTGAAAGGTCCTTGTTTGGTTTTGGTAATTGAGTGACAACTTAGGTGGACTAATATGTGGTTATATGAGATATACAGGAGATTAGTCCACAGGTGATGGTGTCATGAAGCAGCCTATTGCACATGAGACATGACATGGAGTCATGTGACCAAGGTGGAGAAGATCAAGATGAGGCTTGGCTTGATGGACCGGTTGCTAGGGTGAAGGGCAAGTTGTGTGATGGCTTGGCGCCGAAGGACCGAGGCAACGGTGAAGAGCAAGTGAGGTCAAGATCGATGAACCAATACGGTCACGTGATGATATGAAGTGGATCATATCATTTGGTGATTGGTTGGTGCATGTGTTGTATCAACATCAATGGAGATGGAATGGAATGCGCAAGGTAAAGGTATAACCTAGGGCATTTCCATTTCACCGATCATAGGTTTGTAGAGAAGTTGATGACCGGGTTTAGGATAGATGACCATACTATTAAGAGGGGCAAACTTGTTTGCATATTGGTCATCTAGTGACACTTGAGCAATCTAACTTTGCATACGTGTTAGGATCGAGTGGCGAGGCAAGTTGAGTGCCTAACTTCTTCGAGAAAATGATTGTAAAAATGCTAACACACATGCACATGGTGTTTTACACATGGTGGTGTTGGCACATTTGCAAAGGAGAAGGTGTTGGAGTTGGTGTTGATCAACTTGGAGAAGAGATAAAGGTTTTTCGGTGTTCTCCAGACACTAGGATGGCTCTTAGAGTGAAATACTGCTTTGATCCATTGATAATTGGATCAAAGTGCTTTAATGGGTTCTGTAGCCCTCTGAGTAAGCTTTCCAAAATGTCCAAGATCATCAAAATCGGAGTTCGGAGCTAAGAGATATCGCCATTTTACCAAAGAGTGGTATGTGACCGGACTCGTGACCGGACGCGTCCGGTCAGCGCGTCCGGTCAGTGTTTTTCGCGGGCGAAAGTGACCGGACGCTGCAGCGAGTCCGGTCAGTGATGACCGGACGCGTCCGGTCGCTTCGGAAGCTTACTGGAACCTCTCTGTTTGCTGTTTCGCTGCGACCTGCGCGTCCAGTCCCATTAGTGACCTGCACGTCCGGTCAATACAAGTTTATACGCGCGAAAACTAGCCGTTGGAGCACGCTACTGACCTGCGTGTCCGGTCCGTTCGACCGGTGCGTCCGATCGACCCGAAACTTGTCCAGTAAGGGGACTAACGGCTCTATTTCATTGTGGAGTTATAAATAGATATTGTGGCCAGCCATGGCCGGTAGCTGAGCACACTTTGGCCTTGGTGGCTTATGTGGTAGTGCTTGGAAGCCCTCTAACTCACTCATCCTTGATAGTGTTCATCGGATCGAGTGAGAAAGTGATTCTAGTGCGTTGCATCATGAGGATTGCATCGAGTGGCACTAGGTAATCGTGTTGCAAGGCGGTGGTGCTTGTTACTCTTGGAGGTTGCCACCTCCAAGACAGCTTGGTGACTTGTGGCTCCGTCGAAGCTCGCAAGAAGATTGTGCGAGGCTCTGGAGAAGCTTTGTGAGGAGGATTGTGCTCACCCCACGGGGATCGCGAAGAGCAACTCTAGTTGAGCGTGTCATTGAGCTACCACACTTTATGGTGGGTTCTTGCAGTGCCTTTTGAGAGGCTCGGTGTGTGACCGATTAGCCGCCGAACCACGAAGTGTTGGTCGACACAACGGGGACGTAGCTTGGTGGCAACCAAGTGAACCTCGGGAGAAAAACCACCGTGTCAACATTGTTCTTCATCTTCTCGGTGGTTTCCCTTCGTGCAACACAAGCTTGTATTTACTTTCATATATACTTGTGCTTGTGTAGTTGCTCTCGTAACTAGTTTGCTTATGTAGCTTGCTAGTCGTCTTCTTGCTTGTGTAGCAAGAAGCTTCCCCTTTGCGTGATTAATTTAGTTTGTGTAACCTTGTTAGACACATTGCTTAGTTTATGCAGCTAAGTGTTTTGCGCTCTCTAATTTGGCATTAGTTGCCTTGTTATTGAGCATTGCTAGTGAGCTTAGGAGCTTTGTGCTTTTGCTTCACTAGTTGTGTAGGAGCTCCCTCGGTTGGTAAAGTACTAGTGCATAGGTTTATATGACCTTGCTCTAGAATTGTTTAGGTGAGCTCTTGCTAAACTTAGCACCTTAGTTGCTTAATTAGGATCTTTGCAAGGTGCTAGAGAACTTAGATAGAGGGGTGTAGTCTTAGCTAGACTGATAAGTTTAATTCCACATTTGTTTTGATTAGCCAATGCGTTTAAGTTTTAGAAAGGACTATTCACCCCCCCTCTAGTCCACCATCTCGACCCTTCACCATGTTTTGGGAACAGTGCTGAATAGTTGATCCCCATAAAACTATCTCTACTCCCATGAAACTTTTATCACCTCTCTCTTCATAAATATAATACCATGTCAGCATATTTAATGTCCATGAAACTCTATGAAGCCTCCATTGAGATTGGCCTAATGCATGGGGCACAACAGAATTTTCTTGCCATGCCATATAAAGTGGCATGATCAAAAGGGTTAGATTAAAAATAAATGTTAGCTAAAATTTTGTTTATGCTACCTTAAAACACTTTTTCCATAAACAAAACTTGACAACATATCGACATTCAACATTCTATCGTCAACTGCCCCAATCACCTCTGAAGACCATGTCCACAACAAACATTTGATTCAGTTAAGCCTTTGAGAGCAAATACAATAATTAGTTTATAGTCCAGCAAATGCTGATGTTGAGGAGAGAAGGCAGGAGAGAGATGAGAGCTTGGCTCTCATGTAAGTAATAAGTTGTGCATAAAAGCATAGGCAACGGTAGATCCATACACCAAATGAATGTGAGGAGGAATATGAAAGAAAATATGGAATGTGATAAAAATAACAATAAAAAAATTCTTATAGACAAATGAGAGACTACTATTATATAGCTTGGCTCTTGTAACTTAGCTAATAGTCAAGCACTTTGCTTTATTATTGAGCTTGCTATGTGGGTAGCAAATAGCAATGCAACAAAAATGTGTTTTTCAGCTAAATTAACCCACTAGTCAAACTCTTTTTAAAATTTCTCAATTCCAATAAACGCAGCTGGGCCCACTAGCCCACCGCCACCGCCACCGTTTCATGTGGGCCCCAACGGTCATTAACTCCCATGCGCAATAAAAGAGCTCAGCGGCCATCCCGACCAACAGCCGCACGTCACTGCCCAACCCACGTCCACCGTGCCATTATCTACCCTCCCCACCTGCACCTCTCACTAGTACAGAGACATACTATATAGGCGGGTCTATACTCATTTCCACTGGCATTTTCTAGCACCACCTACGCTGGACGCCGGCCTGCACTGGACGCCAGTGGAAATGGGACCACAGCACAGGCGGTTGCTTTTGAACCGCCTATGGAAATCTATTTCCACAGGCGGCTCACTTAGCGAACCACCTGTGTAAATGATCCAAAAGCAACCGCCTGTGATGTTAGATACTTTTATATTATTAAATATATACATTGATATTAGAACTACTAAACCTTATAGGATGGTGTTCAAATATAGCAACATGCAATTTAAATATTTCATACATACATTTATATACATCAAAGTTTCATGCTCACAAACATAAAGTTACAAGAGTATCTATACATCACACATTATATACATCAAAGTTTTCACCCGTTGTCTAATAACTGTCTCGACTAAGTTGAAGCCTACTAATATCTGTGAGCATTCTATACTCTGGGCGTGCTAAGATGCTGGTAGCATCATGATATTTCCCATCGCATGGAATGACTTCTTTCAAGATAAATGAGCACAGGTCCTCAACTATGTTGTATAAAGCATGTTCCGTCATGTGCTTAGCCTTTTTTACATCAAATTTCTAGAAAGGAGGTTTATAAACATCATATATTTACACTTGATAATACATTTGCAAATTTAATGTCAGAAATACATACATGACTATTACTTATATTACCTTAGAAGGGTTCTTGATGTATCTTTCGTTCCCTCTCATGAACTCGCACACTTAGAATCCAAAGTGGACCGATCCGAGTGGTTGCTTGTGGCACTATATAACAGGAAAGTGGTTATTTACTTGCAACATCGTCCTATGTATTGTACATGTATGATATGTATTCATAAATGTCCATATGTACTGGCCAGTTATGATGTATTTTCAATGGCTACCCTTGTGTTGATGACTCACACCTTCCACCTTTAATCTTGTAATACCTATATGCCCTATAATCTCGAATAGAATCACCTTGTTATTCTCAACATCTCATCAATTAAAGTATGCATACATAATCTCGACTTACAGCTCTAAGTGCCTCACGAATGTTTCATAGCTTGTAGTCGGGTAATATGTAGAGTCACATACCAACACCTATCCAGACCTAGGAAAAATCATGAAGCAGATCCAGTGGTCCCTGCACGAATCAAATTTGTGATGCATGTGTGTACTAAAATAATTAATTTGATATATGCAAACTGACACAAACCCAAAGTTGTAGGGGGCCACTATGGATTCTCAGTGTTGAAACTGAAGCATTGCGTGTCCTAGGTACAAGGCGTATCTGGCTTCAAACTCCTTCGAAAGTTCCATTATTTTCTTCTCCTGTTCTTCACCTTGTAAACCCTGTAAGTCTTCGTGATCATCCCCGATTCTAAATGTGTGCTGCTCCTCACATATTTTCATTGGGTTCAAATACCCAACCCTTTGACTGGCATTAGAATTAGGATTCGGACCGTAACACATCTCCTGCTGATCATATTGCATTCTACAAGGTGCACGTACATGTAAGATATTGAAAATTGATACAACTCACTAATAATAACATATGCATGTGTTAGTATGAGTGACACTTACAATGCAAACACCGTTACGAGCTGTACATTGAGTCTCTAGAGGTTCATCATCAACCACATGTCCTCGAAGGTAATAATAGTCGTTTGTCTGCCACTAACAAATGCAGCTAGTGGTATAGACACATTGATGGTGTCGATGCCAACAGAGGATGCTCTCATGTACTAGTCATACAGCCTTTTAACACCAGTTAGGATCTTCTTGAGTGTATCCCACTTTAGTAGAGGCCTTCCAGGCACGTATTTATCAAGGACATTTTTGTAATCGTCCATTGTTGGCTTCCTGATACTTATAGTAATTACCTTAGGCTTTTTTGCTAACTTCTCATGCTCAGCCAAGTCAAGGGTACGTGTAGTGCGGCTTTGTGCAATTTCTGACAAAAATTTGGCCATGCCGGCATTCTTTTTCTTTTGCTCGAAGGGGGAAACCAATTTAGGTACTGGAAATTTCTTCCTCGACTGCTCTGGTGCCTCCCATGTTTGTTCAGGATCTTTGGGTGGTGGAGAAGATGGAGAATTGAATGGTGGCAGAGATGTTGGGGGGTCAATAGGAGCCACGATCAGCGACGATGGTGGGTTAGGAGGAGGATCGGCAAGTGCTGACGAGTCCTGAGTAAGTGGTGGGGCTTGAGAGGATGGTGGGCTAGGAGGAGGATCAGCAGGTGCTAACGAGTCATGAGTGAGTGGTGGGGCTTGAGAGGATGGTGGTGGCTCACTCAACTGGACGTCTTGTCGAGGCCAAAGGATGAAGTTCTTGATAGCCTGTCCGAGTTTCTCAACGCCCTCAGGACCGGCGATGTCTAGCATGTCATCCTCATATCCTTGGACGACCGTCGACACTTCTACCTTACAGTAGTCTTCTGGAATGTCGCTCTCATGGTACTTGCGTCTTGGGATCGCAAGGCCTACGACTACTTCCCTTGTACGATGATTGTTAATACCATATCTTATGACTAGGGAGCAAGCCACCGGCCTATTAATGTCGTCAACTAAATAGTGAACCTTGTTTGTCGTTGACGCGACACTGCTTGGAATGGTTGTGGTACACTATGTCACCAACGGTTGTGTTGTTGGGACTAATTGCATCTGGGGAGCCTAAGTGCTCATCTATTGAGGAGACATCGCACTCGCCAAACGCTGCATCAACGCTGGAGGAGGATCGGATAGAATTTGGGACATCATCTCTTGGAAGTCTTTCTTTGCCTCCTCCTTAAAATAACTTTTCATTTCTTCCTTGTATCAATCATGTTTCTTGTACTTACCCTCCCACTCCAGTCTGAATCCTTCTTTCCATCCTTCTTTCGATGAGTGCCTCGAACACGACCAGGGTGCTCGGGGTTACCTAGGCTAGCAGTAAGGATGTCCCTCTCTCTTTGTGGCTTAAATAATCCTTCATGTTGCTTAGCTGCTACCACAAATATGATCTTTGCTGCTTCATCAAGCATCGGGTCATCAAAAGACACATCGGTCTCGGTTTCCCTAGGTTTCCGAGCACGAATCCAATTTGTGGTCCTTTCTCCAAGTTGCTCAGACAGCGTCGGCAACCCTGCCTCTTTCTTGGCAGCCTCTTCTTGCCTCCACTTGGGAACCTGGCGTTGGTAACCACCTGTGCCTAGGTGGTGGTGGTACTTGTTCTTCTTTGTCAGCTCGGTATTGGCTTCACTCCGAGCTACGAACTCTGGCTCTCTCCTTTGCTCTAGAAAAACCGCCCACTACCCCGCCATAATCTTGTACATTTTTGTTGGGTTCAACCCTTTCTTTGCCCACTTGGTATTCATCTCGGACCTCTAGTTTCGGAACATGATCGCCCACTGCTTCATGGCATATTCCTTAACAAGTTTGTCTAAGCCCCGAGGAAAAACGAACCTGGTCACTAGCTTATCCTAATTTTCTTTTTCTTGTCAGCATCTGACACATCTTTCCACTATCGACATGTGATGTCAAGATTGTCCCTAACTAAGAAACCAAGGGCGTTCCGAAACTTAGGTAGGGCTTCCTCAGGAGCTAGGGGCTGTCCTTTCAGGCTCACTTCTGAGATTCTATATGTATCATCAGGCCACCTACTCAGTCCTCTATCACCTCGCTTTTGGTCATTCTGCTTCCTTTTCCTTGAACTCTCAGTGGTCGTCTCGGTCGGGCTCGGTGCGTCTTCGTGTGCCACTTCTTCTTGAACTACAATCTCTTTGAACTGAGACAACACCTCCTATTCATGAAAAAAGGTACACACAATAAATTATCGATTGGTACATATAGATACAAACATGAAAATCATGGATGTATAATTTACCTCATCATCATGTGGATTGTAACCAGGGTCACGTGCCAATTCACGACGAACCTTCCTTACTTCGGGAGGCTCCATGTCATCGCTAACGCATTCGTATGAAGGCGTGGCAACCCCATATGCTTGGCCCGTTTCGTGGGTCCCTTCTACTTGCTCCGTGGAGTGGGACGACCTCAGAGCTTGACGTGTTTCGTGGGTCCCTTATGCTTGCTCCGTGGGGTTGGATTCTAGGGCATGTTCCGTGTGTTCGGACCCTGGAGCTTGTTTCGTGTGTTAGAACCCTTGTGCTTGGTCCGAGCACGGAGAACTCATCACAAAAATCTGACATACAAATATATAATGATATCATAAGGACCCTATAACCTACTTAGTAGAGTTTGTATTTATAAAGAAATAATAATTACATCATGCATATATATTTATAAAGAAATAATAAATACATCACACATATATATTTATAAAGAAATAATAATTACATCATGCATATTTATAAAGAAATAATAGTTACATCACACATATATATTTATAAAGAAATAATAATTACATCACACATATATATTTATAAAGAAATAATAATTACATCACACATATACATTTATAAAGAAATAGTAATTACATCATGCATATTTATAAAGAAATAATAATTACATCATACATATATATTTATAAAGAAATAATAATTACATCACACATATATATTTATAAATAAATAATAATTACATCATGCATATTTATAAAGAAATAATAATTTCAAAGCAAAAAAAGGCCGCCAAGCAAATGAGCCGGCCCACTAGCTCGCAAGCCAGCCCAACAACTCGGCCTGCCCCTACCACTATAGCACCTCCACAGCCCCCAACGCCCGCCACCGCACCACCTTCACCGCCACACCGCCGCCACACCGTACCACCTCAGCCGCCCCCCGCGCCCGCCACCGCCCCTCCGCCACCGCACCACCTCCGCAACCACACCACCTCCGCCACCACACCTCTGCCATGGTTTCGCCACCGCACCACCTCCGCCACCGCACCAATGCGTACAGAGAGAGAGAGGATAGAGGAGGCGCAGAAAACTCACCAACGCGATGACGGTGGTGAGGAGGCGCGACATGGTGGAGGTGGTGATTTCGGCAGCCTGACGGCGTCGATTCAAAAACTGGCCCGCCAAACACTTAGAAATTTTCAGGGCTCGGGTCCTTTCTTATATAGGGTGAGCATTTCTACAGGCGGTTGGTATTGACTATCACCCGTAAAAATGATTTCCATAGGCGGTTGGTATTGACCACCGCCTGTAGAAACATGTTTCTACAGGCGGTTTGTATTGACCACCGCCTGTAGTAATGTAATTCTAAATTTGTTTCTGTTTTTTTAAATAAATTTGCAGAAATTTTTTAAAAGTTTCAAAAATTCATATCTTGAGAAATATTGGTCCAAAATTAGTGGAAAAAAATTGTGGTGTTTCTCTTGAGATGATTTTCATGTTAAAAATATGAAATACCATGTTTGAGAAACTTTTATATGTAGCTTTATTTAAAATGATTTAAATTGAATATATGTCTCATATCTTGTTTATTTGTGTTAGGTTTTAGCTAGGGTTTAGGGTTAATTAAGCTATAGTTTAGCTAAGGGTACATTAGGGATTACAGATAAAGATGATACAAGCTAGATTATAGAAATAGATTGCATGAAGATGAAATAAGCATAGTCTCACATGTAGAAATAGAGAAGGGTACGTAGCATAAGGTGCACATTGTAACATAAATGGATTACATGACAAATGACAAATATAATCTAGGCATTTACTGTTCTGCCTTGTCCATCATGGCGCACCTAGGGAAACGAATTCTGTGGGATGCTTCGCTCAACATTCCTTATCCTTACTAGATAGTCATCTACAAAGAGAGACATGTCGCTGAACTTGTTAAATTCATCCAGGTCAGATACACCATCAACTCCTATAGCTTGTTGCTTTCTAGGAAAAACTACATGCTTTAGCTTGTCAGTACTTTTCTTCTCATTGGGAGAAAGGATCTGTTTAGCATAGAAGACTTGTGTAGCACGGTTATCCATTATCCATGGATCATCTTTGTAGCCTACCTTACTTAGATCAAGAACTCTGACCCCATAGTTGTCTATTGTGACATGTTTGTCTTCAACCCATTGACATCGAAACACAGGGATTTGAAATTTACCATAGTCTAGTTCCCATATGTCCTCAATGAAGCCAAAGTATGTAGTTTCCTCACTAGTTTCAGAGTGTAAGGCATCACATCGAACTCCACTATTCTGTGACATTCTCTTTTTGTCCTTGGACTTGCTATAGTATGTGAAGCCACTAATGTCATAGGTTTGCCATGTCATGACCTGGCGTGATGGTCCAGAAGCCAACACCTTGATGGTGCGTTCCTCAATTGTTTCCCCATCTGGAATGTCATGCTCCCTTAGCCATGAGGTGAACCGATTCTTGTGTTCCTTCATTAACCATTCATCCATGTGCCCATGATTATGTTCGTGAAGCTCATCAATGTGTTCCTCAATCAAAGGCTCCATTATCGAGAGCTGATGTAGGATGCTGTGATGTGCCTCGAGGACTGTATTGTAATCTTGCGGGACGAATGATTTCTTTTCCATCCTCCCTCTTCCATTCAGCCTACCTTCATGTCATGACAGAGGCAAACCTATTGCAACCTAGTCTTTTAGGACCCTGTTGTAGAATGGATCTCCGGACTCAATTGCCTCTTCGGTTAAGTACCCCTCTACCATGGACGCCTCAGGACGAGCATGAGTTGATACATAGCCATTTAGTATTGACATAAAATGCTCATACGTCCACATCTCATGCAAGTACATGGGACCCAGTGCCTCTATTTGTGGAACCAAGTGCACCACAAGGTGAACCATAATATCGAAGAATGCTAGGGGAAAACACTAATCAAATTGTGAAACTATCTCCACTACGAATTCCTTAAGAGACGCCAACTCATCACGGTCAATCACCTTTTGTGAGATCCTGTTGAAGAAGTAGCACAACCGTGTAACTGCAACCTTTATCCACATTGGATTTATAGCTCTGATGGCAATAAGGAGGAAAATAGTCAGCATGATATGACAATCATGTGAGTTGTAGTTGGTGAGTGTAAGGTCTTTCATTGACACAATACTCCGTATGCTAGAGCAGAATCTAGATGGGACTTTTAAATTCTTCAACAACACACACATCGCATGTTTCTCATCATTGGTGAGGTTGTAGCTTGCTGTCGGGAGGTGGTACTTTCCATTTTCTTAAAGAACAGGGTGAAGTTATTTTTTTATGTCTAACTGTACCATGTCATTGCATGAATTTAGTCCTTTCTTTGTCTTGCCCTTCATGTCTAGCAAGGTTCCAATTAGGCTTTCAAACACGTTCTTCTAAACGTGCATACCATCGATCGCGTGGCGGATGTCTAACTCTGGCCAGTATGACAAATACTCAAAGAAAATAGACTTCTTCTTGAATGTAGCCCCGTGAGTTGGTTTGACATCCTTTCTTGGTTTTTTGTCTTTTTTCTTCTTCCTGAAAACAAATTTGAGTTTGCTTACTATGTTGAAAACCCTTTTTACCTTTACTGTTACCCAATGGAGCAGTAGACTGTAGTTCAACGTTATTGTTAGCGGTACCTGTGTCCTTTGGATAAGAAGCGTCTGTGCCTCATGTACACTATCTTCTTAGATGCAGTAAGGGACATGTAAGCGGTTTTATCTATGCATACCACACAACCAACCTTTCCCTTGAACTGCCCTGATAAAGTGAAAAGAGCAAGGTAATCGTTAATCGTAACAAATATAATTCCTCTCAGCATGAATGATTCTTTGTGGTACTCGTCCAATATTTGAATACCTATTTTCCACAATATTTTCATGTCCTCCATTAAGGGCTCCAAGAAAACATCCATGTCAACTCTAGGCTGTGTAGGTCCAGAGATAAGGATGGTTAGCAAAAGGTACTTTCGCTTCTGCATCAACCATGGAGGAAGGTTGTAGATGGTGAGGATGACCGGCCATGTGTTGTGCTTGCTGCTCCTCTCAGCAAATGGATTCATTCCGTTAGTACTCAGTGCGAAACTAACATTTCTTGGTTCCTTTGCAAAGTCCTTGTGGTTTTCATTGAAATCTTTCCACTGCTGGCCATCGGCTGGGTGCCGAAGCTTTCCATCGTCTTTGTGCTCATCAGAAGCATGCCAGATCATAAGTTTGGCATCCTCTGGGTTAGCGGACAAACACCTCAATCGATCAACCACAGGCAGGTACCACATCACTAAAGCAGGAATCTTTTTCTACGCATAATAGTCTACTTCTTGTTTTTCTTTGCTGGTGGGTTTTGAACTACTCTTCTGGGTCTTTTGTTGGGTCCTCTTTCGCTTCTTTCCTTTACACAAGGGGGCAGCACACTCTTCCTCTCTGTAGTCTTTATTCGTCTTGTACCTACTTACACCACAATTTAGACAGCTATCCAAGTCCTTATAATCAGCACCTCAATATAGGATACAATGATTTCTACACGCGTGGATCTTCTCAACACCCATCGTCAGTGGACTGATTAGCTTCTTTGCATAGTACATGTTAACAGGAACTTTGTTCTCCTTTGGAAGCATGTCTGTGACAATACTCAAGAACACATCGAAGCCAGCATCAGAAAGACCATGCCTAGCTTTGCACACCAACAACTTTAGCACAGATCACAGCGTCGTGAACTCTTTGGTGCAACCCTTAGACTCATCATACAAAGGCTCTTCTGCTGCCTTCATTAGGGCCTCCATACCTTTCATGAAGAACATTGATGGATCTTCCGCATGACGACACAACATTGCCTCTAGGAATTCTGCATCTTCCGCAGCCATATTATTTGACAGGACATTAGTTCTGACACCTTCATTTCCTCCAGTGAAACCATGATCAGGAACATTTGTCACAACATGTTTGGTGTCTGGACCATCGGCGTCAGGTTGTTGTGTCTCGTGTACGAAATGAAACCCGCCAACAAGCATATCTGGACCATCGACGTCGATGTTCGCAAGGTTTTCAGTTGTATAAGACGTAGAGCTACCCTCTCCATGCTTTGTCCAAATCAAGTAATCCTTCATAAATCTTTGGCGGACCAGATGAGAAAGGATTTGTTGAGTGTCAACAAATACAACAACATTTCTACAGTCATGCATGGACAATGTATGTGCGTCTTCTTTGTTCTCCTTGCATGGTTCTTAGCGGCATCAATAAAACTATGGACCTCGAGTATGTATGATGGATCTAGTCTTGATAACTTATACATCCAAAAGGACCTATCCATCATTAACTGTAAAATCATGACACTTTGGACCTCGGGTATTGTAATCAATGCAAAACAAGTAACCATATATATATCTAGAGATATTTATTAGCACCTTTTGATGTGAGGTAGGGTATAGCTATGGTTTATTAGCTAGGGTTTACAATTTATGTGAGGTTTTAGCTAGGGTTTAGGTAGGGTAGCTAGGGATTAAAGTAAAAAAACCTAATAAGTAGCATAATTAAAAAAACCTAAGTTGCATAATTACAAAACCTAAGTAGCATAATGAAAATAGATACATGTGGATAAAATAAATTGATAAATAAAGAGAGAGATTAAAGTAAAAAAACCTAATGAGCATAATTAAAAAAATAAAAAAAAAACCTACATTTCTCTCTCTACATAAATACACAAGAACACACCATTGATGGAATATATATCTTGCATAAACTAGCTAAATTGAGAAGCAAACATGAAAAAGGAGAGAGGAGAGACATTATGTAACCATCTTAAGCAACCTCATTAGAAGAAATAAAGACAAGAACCTATATTTTCTTCTCTCTAACTCATGGTGAAACTCTAGATCCAAAAAGTAGCTCAAATTAAGTAAGAATGAACAAAATGATGGTACAGGGACATAAACTAACCTTTCTTATCGATCTCCTTCCAAAAAAATCAAGATCAAAACCTCTCTCCTTATATTTTGAGAGATCTGGACCTCCAAAATGCCCTCCAATGGAAGGTGGCTGCGATGAACAGGTCTGCTCGGGGAGGAAGGAGGGGTATATATACCACAAACATCACTGGCAGTTGCCTTTAGTAACCGCCTGTGGAAATTCATTTCCACAGGCGGTTGTCATAAAGGCAACCGCCAGTGTAAATGTAACATTTTCACTGGCGGTTGGCTTATGACACCCACCTGTGGAAATGGATTTTCACAGGCGGTTATCATAAAGGCAACCGCCAGTGTAAATGTAATATTTGTACTGGCGGTTGTCTTATGACAACCGCCTATGGAAATGGATTTCCACAAGCGGTTACAAAGTCGTGGCCCATCCATTTCTTTACACAGCTGGCCCTAAAGTGAAACCACCAGTAAAAAAAGTGGACCGCCGGCTTAGAGCTCTTTTCTACTAGTGTCTCACGTGCATGACCATTCCTTAGACGGGGCCCACTAGTCATTGAATAATCCGAGCGGAGTGTGAAGTAGCTCGCCACACCAATGCTTCTACGAGAAGGAAGGAAAAGACCAGGGTCCACGCGGCTACAAATGGTGGCTCAACACGCGGCGGGGGCACCGCCGTCCCACTCACGGTTCGCTTCACTAACAGGCGTGGTCCACATGGCTGTGGGACCGCACGTTCAGTGAAAGAAAAAAAGAGGCGTCGGTGGAGGAGGCCAAGTGGGAGGCAGGGCCCGGCACGGCACGCGCGAATAAAGATGGCAATGGGCATAAAGCCACTAGGTTTTGCCAACCCAAACCCATGCCCATAGAGATAAAAATATGCCCATTAAAAACCCATGACCTATCATAGGTTTAGTTTTGTGCCCATACCCATGCCCATTGGCCTCATGGGTACCCAATGGGTCACCCATGCCCGCGATTAGGGATGAAACCAGGACAAGAAAATCCCATATCAATAAAATCAGTCAATTCCATTCGATGGAGTGCTCTGCTATGCTGGCGAAGTGGAACAAATTTGATTCCTTGCGCCGCGGAGTGCACACAGCAGCAGGATGCACCAGAGCCGGCTTGTTGCTAGCTTTCTTCGTGTGGGCCAATAGCACTGGTTTGGTCAATAGCGCTTGTCTACGAGCTTTCACGTTGAGTAGCCCAGCTAATTTGCAATTTCTTTCATGTTTCATGTTTCTAAATAATGAAAATTAATATTAATATTTCATAGCACTAGTTATGTCATGTAGATACTCTTTTTATGATGCATCGGGTTTAAAAAATCCATGGATTTGTGAGCTTGGGTACTACACTCCCAGACCTAGACCTACAAATCCATTAGGTCTAATTTTTTATGCATTAACAAATCCACTGATATGAACCCGCAAGGGTTTATGGTCGATCTTTCGATGAGAAGCGTGAGAAACTCGATTTGGGGATGGAGATGACGTTCACGGCCTGACTACAGCCTTCTAAGCTGCGCCTTAGCAACCGATACACCACCTCCAACAATCGTCGTGATCTTGTGGAGCACGATCAACCAAACCACTAGGGTAATTCCTGCAAGCAATCGAGGAACAAGCAAGAATAAGTAGAACAAGCAACTCAATTGCAAATATGGAGATGAAAAACCAATTTGAACTCACAAAGTTGGGGTTCTGAATCAAGTAGAACGGATGGTCTAGTCAACACACGCGTCTACAAGGAAGTATCAATGGCTAAACTTTCAACAAAACAAAACCCAATCTGTTTGTGGCGGCTCTAATCCTTATTAATACCTAGGGGAATGACCAGGGGGTGTTGGGGTCATTCTCCAACCCTAGGACACGTCCTTAATGGACCCAAATTGATACATGGACCATCGGCCCAAAATAGGGTGACGCAGCACCAAAGGCAGAAAAGGTCCCTGCATTGAAACGACGATTGTGGAAGCATCAGATAAGATATAGCCATGAGTCTAGATCCGTTGAAAAATAGACTTGATAAGCTTTCCAAAAAGTGCTATAACGTCCCAATCGGAGTCCGTATGAAGTCGTGGTGACCGTCGCAATTTGGGACTATTTTGCAATCCGAATTCAACTTCCAAAACGTGTTGGACTTGGACTCTTTCTGTCCTTGAAACCAAAGTGACGTGGTGGCCTAGCGGAGGACGTTAGGAATACTTGGATTTGGTCCCCAATCAACTTCATTAATCTTCCATGCTTTCCATATGCAATCAAACATTCTCTTGATTCATGTAAGTAATTCTGAAAATGATAATGAACACACATCATGGTGCAGCATCAATTCATCAAATGCATCAATGATAAGCCTCATATAGAATGGTTGCACCTTTGGTATAAAAGCGGTTGGCATGGTCATCTTTGAGCCAATGATTTCCTCATCATTCTCCCCTTCTTGACAGCAAACCGTCCTCAGTTTGATCTTTATTGGAGTATGTGTTGTAGGTAAAAGTGAACCGTGGTCCCCTTCTTGATATTTATCCTGTTGCATATGGGGAAAACTAGAAAAACTTTGCAAGACATCATTAGTGTTAGTGCAGCCCTCAATTTGATCATTGTATTGTGGCCCAAAAGGATATTTCAGATTAGAACAAATATAAACTTTATGCACCAAATATTCTCCTTTGCTGTCATATTTGCCAATTGCATGAAGCGAACAATGATTAAAACTCGGCAAACTAGAATCAAATTTAAGTTTCTCTTTTAGACAATTTAGATTACACAGAATATCAAATTCAATATAACCCAAAGTATTTAAAGAGGACAGTAAATTCAGTTCATCTTGTGCACATGTAATAGGATGAAAAAGCTTATCTTCAGCACATTTGTATGGTTCCAAACCAAAAGTATCACACTTATTCGCTACTTGTGGCATAGGAGTAAAAGAATCATCAGCACACAACTCCTCTTTATCACAAGGAACAGCGAGTAATTCATTTTGTGACAAAGGAAAATCAGTAGTGGGTTCCACTATTTGTTGCTCTTCATTAGCATGCAGAGTGGACAAATTTTGGACATTATGGGTCACATCATTCTGGCAAGTATTCACAGATAATAGAATCTCTTTTTTAGCATTGAGAGCCAGACAGAACAATTGACCAATATGGCAATATGATTTGCTAATTAACAAGGTTTGAATTTTAGAATTGAGCCCTCTCATGAATCTACTCATAACATCTTCCATGCATTCATCCAATCCACCAAACATGATACAAATCTTAAAATTTTGGTAGTATTGTTTCACAGTCTGACTACCCTGCTTCAAGTTGTCTAATTTTGCAAGCAAATAATCAACATAATATGCAGGAACGAATGCAGCTCTAAACAGAAATTTGAAGTCGTTCCAAGATTCTGGAACTTTGTTGTGCCTACAAATGTGTTTCCATTCTAGCAAAGCACTTTCAATCAAAATATTAGAGGCAATACAAATCTTTTGTTTCTCGGACAGGTTATGCTTATCAAATTCGTTGTCTACTTTTAACTCCCAATCAATGTAAGCTTGAGGATCAAACTTACCATCATATAACGGCAAGTGTTGAATGACATCCTGAATATGAGGGTCTAGTTTCAATAGCTCAAAAATCTCCATATCACCTGCCATGATTAGTAGAAAACAAGAAACACAAAAATAATATGTATCCTCCTATCAACTACTAGAATGTGTCGGTTGTAACTCTCTCAAACTCAACTTGTTAAAACAAGCCCTTACAAGTTCTTACCAAACCAAACAGGAGGTGATGGCAACCAACAAGTCTACAACCGTGGAGTGAAGTATATCGGTGCCGCAACAACAACACCTGTCAAGTTGTAGTCAAAATATGTGGAGCTATAGGTGGGCTAAAGCAAGGAAGTACGAGCACCACGTTAGTCACAAAAGCAAGCTGAATAATCGTTCAACGAAGGTACTGTACTGGTTCTAGGCTCAACCATGCTAGAGACGTGAGCCTAGGCACAAAGGTAGTCACTGAAAAAGAACAACTAGCACAGCATGAAGAAAACAACAGATTCAGCCCCTTCTTTCTTCTCCTTCTCTTGTCTTTTTCTTCTTCTTTTTCTTTCTTTTTTTTGCAGAGGCCTAAATGTTTTATTTGGTACTATGACAACCCAAACAATAAGGCTATTGCACACAGCCTCTTCGAAGTCAGATTTAACAACTCTTGTTAATACCACAGATGCGAAAATCTCTAAGCTGATTGTGGAGTGCTCAGATCGAATTTTGCTGCAAGGTCAGATCCGTTGGAAAGAACACAACTTCAAGTTTCCAGATTGTATTTAAACTCCCAAAACGAACATCATATGGATCTGTGGTGGCAGAAACGCAGCAACGATGTATATGGTGATGGTGGATCTCGTGGTGACCAAAACGTGATAGAACTCAAAACTCTAAAGGAATAGACACTAAGACCAGCAACTCGACACAACCGATGCAATCAAAAACTCAACAAGCCCTAACTAAGCAGTGCTAGCAAAGGCTCAAAGGGTTTATAGGAGTGCGGGTAAACTAATCTACTATTTTTTTGGCTTTTCTGGACTATAGGAAAATTAAAATAGCGAAGAATTAGAAGTCTCTCACCGATAAACCTTGCTCTGATTACCAACTGATATGAACCCGCAAGGGTTTGTGGTCGATCTTTCGATGAGAAGCGTGAGAAACTCGATTTAGGGATGGAGATGACGTTCACGGCCCGACTACAGCCTTCTAAGCTGCGTCTTAGCAACCGATACACCACCTCCAACAGCCGTCGTGATCTTGTGGAGCACGATCAACCAAACCACTAGGGTAATTCCTGCAAGCAATCGAGGAACAAGCAAGAACAAGTAGAACAAGCAACTCAATTGCAAATATGGAGATGAAAAACCAATTTGAACTCACAAAGTTAGGGTTCTGAATCAAGTAGAACGGATGGTCTAGTCAACACACGCGTCTACAAGGAAGTAGCAATGGCTAAACTTTCAACAAAACAAAACCCAATCTGTTTGTGGCGGCTCTAATCCTTATTAATACCTAGGGAAACGACCAGGGGGTGTTGGGGTCGTTCTCCAACCCTAGGACACGTCCTTAATGGACCCAAATTGATACATGGACCATCGGCCCAAAATAGGGTGACGCAGCACCAAAGGCAGAAAAGGTTCTAGCGTTGAAATGACGATTGCGGAAGCATCAGATAAGATATAGCCATGAGTCCAGATCTGTTGGAAAATAGACTTGATAAGCTTTCCAAAAAGTGCTATAACGTCCCAATCGGAGTCCGTATGAAGTCGTGGTGACCGTCGCAATTTGGGACTATTTTGCAGTCCGAATTCAACTTCTAAAACGTGTTGGACTTGGACTCTTTCTGTCCTTGGAACCAAAGTGACGTGGTGGCCTAACGGAGGACGTTAGGAATACTTGGATTTGGTCCCCAATCAACTTCATTAATCTTCCATGCTTTCCATATGCAATCAAACCTTCCCTTGATCCATGTAAGTAATTCTGAAAATGATAATGAACACACATCATGGTGCAGCATCAATTCATCAAATGAATCAATGATAAGCCTCATATAAAATGGTTGCACCTTTGGTATAAAAGTGGTTGGCATGGTCATCTTTGAGCCAATGATATCCTCATCATCCACGAGTAGAGAAATTGACCCATACTCCTGCCCTAGTAAAATAAAACCCATCGAGTTTCGGATACCTATTGCCATCTTTACCGTGGAGGGGCCCGGTGCTGCGGGCCCCAGGCCACTGCTCCTTTGACGCCCCAGGTCGCCGCGTTCCCACCTCTGTCACCCACACGTGCGGGGCAAGTTGCCGCGCCCGTGAGCTCTCGGTCAAGCGTACCCTCGGCCGTCGATGGGCAATTGAACGGACACTAAGACAGCCAGTGGAACAGGATGGGCTGCTTTCCGTTGCGGCACCGGGCGCTGGTTACGCTGATTCGTAGAGTATTTCCCGTGCCTTTGCTACGCGTACACACGCCGGGGAAGGGAAAACGGCGTGGTGGCACGGCACTAGACTAGGCTTTGGCCTTGGACAACGCGATCTTGGCTCACTCATTGCTTGCTTCGGTTTGAATGCTTTGCGGTCGCCATCAGATCTCTGTGACGGATCTCTGATTGTGACTATTTGCTGGTGCATGCATCATGCGTGTTCTTTATAGTCCGTTTAAGGTCTCAATGTTGGTAAAGTATAGGTTAGTTAAGGTGTGTGGTTGGTGTACTCGTCATTCAGGTATATATAAGGTGCCAAGCTTATATAAGGTTAGTAAAGGCAGTATAAGGTTAGTAAAGGTATATAAGGTTAATTAGTAAAGCCAAGGTGGCAAGCTTCTCGCTGTGTGACCGGTTAGAGCAGTGAGCTCCGGGACTCCCGTCCGAACCGGGTTCAAAGCCTGGAACCTTCTTATTTCAAAGACATAGACGAGTCTTCTCCTATGGTCTAGTTTTTTTAGGTATATATAAATATTTGTTATCGGGAAGTCATCTCTTCTCTATAGTGTGTGCTTCCAAATGTAATTACATGATCTCTCAATGTTTCAATATTTTTCAGTAGTTTTGTCAACAATATTGCCTTTCTTTTGACCCTAGCAGTCTAGCACTACTGTTTTCATCTTGCATAGCGTGCAGCTTTCGTTGAAGCACATAGACCATAGATGACGTACTGACAGGAGTTCTAATAGCTTTAATTTGAAAACAACTATATGGTCAACCCTAATTAAAATTTTATTCTAGATTGCGTAAGCATATGCCAATGGTACTACCATATAAGTATTGAATGGGCTCCACCAGAATTGCTTCTTTATCACTTAAGTGTACTAAACAAGGTACATTCGTGCATGTTATACTTGTGACCTCTAAATTCTAATCCATGTGGGGTCACTTGTATTGAACACATCTTGCATGGTTCTTTTAGAATCCGTCCAGCTTTATATAATAGATAGACTAGAGGGAAGCTATACCTACCTAACCATGTGACCACTTCATATATACTAGAAAGAATTTAACAGCTAGCTCAAACTGTTGTTTTACAATTAGGCCTGCATGCAGGTTCCAAGTTTTTCTCTTTTTTTTAAGAAGGGGCGAGTAATTATGCATTGTGATGAGGGACGAAGGAAGGAACTAGGTGCTCGCATAAACATGTATAATCAGAAAAAATAAATTAGGAAAAAAGACCTACCACTTTTTAGCTCAAATTGACCAAGTTGCAAATATAAATAATAGTGGACGGAAAACCTGACGCTTCACTTTGCCGCTAATACGTATTCATCGTTAGAATCCACAATAACGTGATTCTAAATTATGCTCATTTTTTTTCTTTCATGCATGTATATTGTCATGGGCGTCTAGTCACCGCTCACTACTGGAATCAGCCGCTTTGCCGAGTGTCCAGGGCACTCGGCAAAGCCCTAAATACACTCGGCAAAGGCTTTGCCGAGTGCCACACTCGGCAAAGAGCACACGGTAAAAAAGCTGTCGGTAAAGCGGCCTTTGCCGAGTGTCTTTTATCGGGCCGAACCGAAAAATTGTGAAAAAAATAGGAAAAAAATTTTAAAATGTTTTTTTAATTAGAGGAGGGACCCCACCGGCCAGTCATATGGCAACGGCTACCAAGTGACCAGCCAAAGCAATTTTTTGAAACTTTGCGCCCAGCGAGAATCGAACCTGTGACCTCTCACACACACGCGAGCTCCTCTACCACTACACCTCTCTTTCATTTGTGTCTATATCCCATTTCGGTTCCCCAAATATTATACCAAATCAAGTGTAAATTGATTGTTTGCGGCCCGAAACGAATTCAAATTAAAAAGTTGTCAACTACAAAGTTTCATAACTTTTCGAGATCTATAATTTTCATTTAGGAAGTTTCTCCATCCGAGGTCGTTTGAAAAATTCAAATTTTAAAATTTTGAATTTCAAACGTAGTTTTGCATGACAAGATGATTTCAAATTAAAAAGTTGTCAACTACAAAGTTTCATAACTTTTTGAGATCTACAATTTTCATTTAGAAAGTTTCTCCATCCGAGGTCGTTTGAAAAATTCGAATTTTAAAATTTTAAATTTCAAACGTAGTTTTGCATGACAAGATGATTTCAAATTAAAAAGTTGTCAACTACAAAGTTTCATAACTTTTCGAGATCTACAAAGTTTATTTTGGTTGTTTTTCCATCCGAGGTCTTTTGAAAAATTCGAATTTTAAATTTGAATTCATTTAGGGCTTCAAAATGTGTTTTGAAAAACTACTTTGCCGAGTGCCAAAAAAACACTCGGCAAAGACTTTGCCGAGTGTTTTTTTTGGCACTCGGCAAAAGAATGTCTTTGCTGAGTGTTTTTTTTTGCACTCGGCAAAGCAACTTCTTTACCGAGTGTTTTTTTTGCCGAGTGTTTTTTATTTAGCACTCGGCAAAGAGCTTCTTTGCCGAGTGCCCGAAAAAAAACACTCGGCAAACCACATGGCACTCGGCAAAGAACCGGATTCCGGTAGTGGCTAATACAAGTAGCTCATCTTTGATCTCCAATGGCATGTGGTTGAATAATATAGGGACTTAAATTGAATCTTGCGGAGATTAGTAGTGAGGTTAGTTCACTTCCCCTCACAATATAAAGGAATTCAGGAAAACCATGCAACGTTGAAATGACCCAATGCAGAATGGAAAATGGGTCACATCATTTAGTTCATACTCCATATTTTCATGTTGTCGCGGGGTCACAATCTAATGACCACATTCATATTGTACATTTTTTAACTCCAAAAAGATACTTAGTAAACTACAGTATACAATTTGAACATGTTGTTGTTTATGTGAAGTAATAAAGATAAAAAGATAGTCACATTCGTGTTAGATTGACATGCTAGCTGATTAACTATAATTCTCCAGAGTAGTTTTTAATGTGTCTCATAGATGACAAGGATTTTGCCATGCTATATAGGTTAATGGAGTAGTGTTTAGAATATATAATTTGCTTTGTTATTTCTTAAATTTTATTGAGATTTTTCATTTTTCAATTATCTTTGTATGTGCTAATGGGACCAGGGGACTATGTCTCACTACTATCTTAAAAAGCTGCAAAGATGTAACACTTCGGTGCAACTTTCCCTTAGCCCTATTTAACAAGCGATGACAATAGAATAATTACCTTGGTTAAAGCAACTTAGTACTCCCTGTGTCCCATAATATGCCATGCACGTATTTCAAAATTCAAACCTTGTTATCTTTGACCAATAATTAGTTGAGTTTATTAATCAAAAGTGGCTAGCTATATCAGGTTTGCATTTAGAAATACATTATAATGATCAAACTTTTGTTGTCATCATAAACTATATATTATAAGAAAAATTAGTAGTTGAAATATGATATGCATACTGCGCTAAGTCAAATCATGGCTTATGTTTTGAGATGAGGGGAGTAGTATACATTGGGAGTTTTCTCATAATACTTCACAATGGTCATAAATTTTTCCTTTTGCAATTTGGATCTTTTAAATACATATTTTATGTATCATTTTTAGGATCCCGAGATCCCTCCTTGATTTCGCACTAACTGCAACGTTGATAACATTTCGTGTAGACCACGTTTTGTGTACATTCGGAGTTTTCTCATAATACCTCACAATTGGCATAATTATTTTTCCTTTTGCGATTTGGCCCTTGTAAATACATATTTTATGTACCATTTCTTAGGGACCCCAAGATCCCACCTTGAATTCGCACTAACTGTTTAACGTTAATAACGTTTTGTGTAGACCACCTTTTGTGTACATTGGGAGTTTTCTCATGATACCTCACAATTGGCATAATTATTTTTCCTTTTTGTGATTTGGCCCTTGTAAATACATATTTTATGTACCATTTCTTAGGGACCCTGAGATCCCTCCTTGAATTCGCACTAACTACTTAACAATAATAACATTTCATATAGATCACCTTTTGTGTTCATGGATTTTTTGTGCAAATTGAAGATGTATCCTACTTTTCATGGACATATGTGTATGTAGTAAGGAAAAAAACACCATCTGTGATTGGAATGTGATAATTGAAACAATCATTACCACACACTAGAGTAAGGTATGAGATAGTTAAAGCACACATTATTAACAACACATAAACTTTTCTTTCTTAGTAATGTTCCATAATAAAATAACCATTATTTTCTTTTTAAAATAAACTAAAAAAATACAGTCCTGGGTTTGCGCCCACCATTTTATACACCGGTAACGTTGCTACTCTGTATGTGATAGATATCTATAGCCCGAAGCTAGCATATTTTATCTTTTCATTGGCAGCGTCTGCCAAAACATCTTAGGCTGTGTTTAGTTAAGAAAATTTGGGTGAAAAGTTACTGTAGCACTTTTCGTTGTTATTTGGTAAAAATTGTCAAATCATGGATTAATTAGACTCAAAAGATTCGTTTCGAACTTTACAGACAAACTATACAATTAGTTATTTTTTTACCTACATTTAATGCTTCATGCATGCGTCTAAAGATTCGATGTGACGGGTGAAAGAGGAAATATTTTAGGTATGCATGGGAAGTGAACGCGGCCTTATCTTTGTTCCAGCAGCATCCACGATACGCAAGAGCACGAAAACCGCGCCTTGCAAGCATATCTCACCTTTCCACTAGCATGCCTTCGTAAGTGATCGAAACTGGCCCGCAAAATGTGATGGGTCCAACAATAATGACAAACCATACCTATATCACCCAATGTCTGTGTGTCGCCCACTGTAGGCGCCTACCATGCATCCTCGCTTGATCTCGACCGCCCATTCACCTGATCCCACCCCACATACCATACTCATGGTGACGTGGCACCCTTTGGGCCGTCGGTCACCCGGGTCTGTGTACACCCGCTGGGTGCGCCTAGGGGCGGCCCCAGTTGACTGGGTGGGTGGTTCGGTAGTTGGCGCAACGGGGGCGCGCGGCCGCGCGGTGAAAAGAAGCGGGCCGCGAGGGGAGGAGGAACAAAACGACTGGCTGTCCGAACGGGGACGCCTGGTTCCTCTCATTCCCCTTCCACCTCTCTCTCTCTCTCTCCTCCCACTGCTCGCCCTCTCTCTCTTACGCGCGCGTGACAACCTCCCTCCACGGGCGCGCGGCGCGGGAGCAGCAGCGGCAGCACCCACCGACTGATCGCCGGTGGGGCGGGGCGGGGGCGATCTGATGCCGGCGCGGCGGTGATGGCAGCGCCGTCCGGCGGTGGGGGCGGCGGTGCGGGGGAGGGCTCCTCCTCGGCCGCCGCAGCTGCGACGATCGGGGCCCACGGGGTGGACCAAGGTGAGCAACCCCTGCTCCTCCTCCTCGGGCTCAGGTGTTTGCTCTCGGCGAAGCGTTTGTGCTGGAGCGCGGCTGGCCTCGGTCGGATTGGGCGAGCCCCGTGGTGGCCGTACCTGTTTGGGCGGTCCGCGGGGAAGCCGTGTTTCACGGCGAGTAGTGGTAGGGAGTCTTGGATCGCTTGCGCGCGCGCGGGCGCGCAGAACCGGGCAATGCCGAGGTTGCCTGGGTGTCGGTCGCGCTCGCGCGTGCTGCGTCGGAGGGGTTCGGTTTATTTATTATTATATTGTGTGGCGGTGGTGTTATAACCCTCTCCGTCGGTGCCTGTCCGAGTAGGCGATTGACTAAGCACCTATTCGTTTTGGCGTTTAGCCGATTCAAGAAATTGGTCGTGTGTGTGATTGGGTGGTAGGCTGTCAAAAGACTGTCTTTGAGCGCAGTCTCATGGCTGGAGGATTGATTTGATTGACGCGCTGTAGCCTGTAGCAATGCTGCCTTGTTTGCTGTAGGTGCGGAGTGCTGCCTATTTTACTCCGTTCGAACTTCCTAATCTTTGCTGAGTTTATCATGTGTTGTAACTAGCGTATACTGATTAGAGGGTTTTTAGTGAGGAAGGAGCCTCCTCAATTGGGGAAGTTCACACTCTTAATGCAGTGTAGAGAATGTCTCTTAGTGAATTGGGAAACTTCACACTTTTCATGTAAGATAAATAGGGAAGGACATTTAGTTGCACTTCCTGTTTGCCCAGGCAATGCTATCTTGTTGTGATGTACAGCTTGTATAAGATTTGGCATTGGAGAGGAGGCCCACAATTTTATTTGGAAGTGGTCTTCAAGTTGGCTGCTATATTAACATTACTAAAATGAAGTGCCGGTATATTTGCTGTAGGTGTGGAGTGCTGCCTATTTTACTCTTTCAAACTACCTGATCTTTGCTAGGTTTATAATGTGTGGTGACTAGTGAATACTGATCAGTGGTGGTTTTCTGTGAAGAAGGAGCATCCTCAATTGGGGAAGTTCACACTTTTCATGTAGGATTGGGGAGGTCTCTTAGTGAACTGGGAAATTTTACACTTTTCATGTATCATAGGGAAGGACAAATGGTTGCACTTCCTGTTTACCCAGGCAATGCTTTCCTGGCTGTGCTGTGAAGCTTGTGTAACATTTGGCATTTGAGCAGGGCCGTCTCCACAAATTTGGGGCCCCGGTTCGAAATGCACATTGGGGCCCTAAATAATGGATCACAATTTACCAATACATGATTCCTACACCACAATTTGCCAATACATAATTTCAGATGACCAAAATTCAATCAATTAATCAAATTGGGAATCACATGAGCTCCTGCGTGACGTCCCTCTGGACTCTGGTCCATGTTCATGCGTTGCTCAGCCGCAGCTGTGACCGTGAGTATATAAGAATATGTAACAGATAAAAGGAAAACAACAGCTTCTAGCTAGTAGGAAGACAAATAGATAGCAGCCACTGTGACTTACGGAATAATGGTGGCTGCAATTGGCCAACGCTGTGACTTACCGGTAGCCGCACCGCCGCACGGGAAGTCGCTGAGAGGATGGGAGTCGAGGGGATGCGTGATGGCGCTGCCACCGGGCTGAGGTTTGATGTTTTGACTTCTGAATCGCTCGGTATACTGGGCAGAGGGATGCGAGGTGGGGGGCCATGCTTTTGGGGGGCCCTGTTCGGTCGCCCACCTAGCACATGCCCATCGATGGGCCTGCATTTGAGAGGAGGCCCACAATTTTATTTGGAAATGGTCTTCAAGTTGGATGGTAATTGTTTTGCTGAGGTTTCCAGTAAGGGCATGGGGTTGCTGCTGTTTCTTTAGTGGAAAGGTCATATTTTGTTTGTTCTTGGAGGACAGCCACATGGTGTTTTGATCCTTTTGAGTTCCTTTTCCAAAATGCTGACATGTCTAACATGAAGATGGGCATTTCTGTGTTCTTAGAATTTCTTGTATCAGGAACTCAAGAATGATGAATAAAGGAATTAACTGATTTATGGATAGTTACATCCTGGAAGACACTAGAGGATATAGGTGGGATAGGTTATAGTATTCTTTGCTGCAACTTGTGCTTCAGCCGTCTCTGAAGATGGTTACCACAATGTACTTGTGCTTAGAGGATCAATATTTGTTGATTAATTGATGAACATAATTGAATTTTACTCTACTTATCCTGGATTAAAATCTGCATTTCCTTTCTCTGGGATAATGATGAAGTCTACAATATTAATCTTGCTTAACTAATCATAGTTAATTGCATGACATTTGCCTTGCATGGTGTTTGTTCGGATGGATTCATGACTTCCCATCATTTTTGAAATGTACACAGTTTCGCTGGAACATGAAAGATTGTATTAGATGTTGGTTAATGTTTATTGATGTCGCAGCTCATCGTTTTTTTAGTATTGTACTTTCCATTCTTATGCTCTGTTCTTGTAGTTCTAAGTATGGTTTTATATCTGTTGTGTTTTTATGGGTTGTATACATGACGAAAATAAGGCTTGTCTTTTGTAATAGTGTAACAGAAGCGATTGAGGACATTTTTCTTTGTGAAAAGCACAAAATGCGATCTGTTTTTTTGTTGCCATTCTGTTGTTTTGTGATGATATTTATCGTGCATGGTTCTGTTTAAACAATTTAGCTCAAATTTTTGATTGCCTCCTCACATGACATAGTATTCCTGATCTAATGAATTGGGCGGTCATGAAGGTAACACCATTGATTGCCAGGGTAGCTCCTGTGCTGCATCAAAGGGTTCCTTTTGGACAGGGGAGACTTCCTCTTCAGCCGCTGCAGTTGCTATAGCTGTTGCATCTGCCATCATCTAAGGTCTATGTTTTTTTGGGTGTGATTTTACGATTCTGGCGTTGAATTGAGTAAGAGATCTTTTTATTGGGTAGAGGATTGCTGTGTATCAATGGTACAGGATTTGGCAATACGTTGATATGGGGATGGGTATGGTGATACAACGATTGTCCAAAAAGAAGGATATGGCGAAACGCCGAATATATAAAATATATAATTAAAACAATTGCATTTGCATGTTCTCAGAGAAAGGCTCTAAATGATTGAAGCAGTTTCAACATGACATATGAAGGAAGGACCAAAGTTATGGAGTAAACGAACAAGTAGGCAATGAACTGACTGGTTAGTTGTCACCATAGCTATAGTGCATTGATCTCTTGACCTCCAGCGGTAGGCCAGCATATTAAGTCCAAAGTCCTGATGGGCAAGACCTTGAGATCCAGGTGGCAGCACTCACTCACTGGACACGCGCACTCCCAGTGGTGACACTAGCCCCTGGCTGCATGTGCTCCTGGTGAGGCAGTGAAGCTCGCAGTACCCTGGGGGCCACATGCAAGGGTAGGAGCCAAGATAAGGCATCAGGTGTTTCTGGGTTGAGACTTGAGAGAATGGATGGGCTAATGCTGTTGGGCTTGATTTGTGAAATGAGGTGCTATTGGGCTAGCGCGTATATCAGGAAGATGTATCGCGCCATATTGAGCTGAATCTGTCAATTTTTTTGGTTTCATTTTTTCCGATATGCGCATTGGGCCGTATCGCGCTGTATCAGATACTGTTATGGTGCCCTTCCTGGTGGATGGGTAAATACATAGGTGGATCATATTGGCGAGAAGCATTTTTGAGCCGGTTGAGATTCAGTCCGGAGATTTTCTGTGCATGGTTGCAGTGGTTCTATTCCAAGTGAAGAGGTTAAAAGCTTGGATTTAGTAGGATTCCTGAAGTTTAATAGGTGTTCACTTTGGTCTGTGGCATTTGCATGCTTTTTTAAAGTTGTCAATGCTAATTTACTTATAAAATGTTTGGAGATGAAGATTTATTTTTGTGCATAATACACCTCCTTGGGTGTAATTGAATTTCATGATGATGCTCTCACGTGAATCCCAGATGGCCAAAACTGAAGTGTTTTTGAGTTTGGAGAATATGATGGTGCATTTGTTGATTTTGATTTTTTTTTCAAAAAATGATACCTAGTTTTATGAACTGATTGTGGTTTGATTCGACATGATGGACAATCCAACATCCAAGCACATGTCATGTTTACTTAACAAAAAATGTGTGACATGGTGATTGGGTACTTAAACCTTGGATGAAAGGTCAGAAAATGGGTGGTACAGCTGTCTGCTATTCTTGGTATAACTCTGCTGCCCCTTAAGGCCATGACCATAATTTATTGTGATTTGAGGATGTGGAGGATCATGATTAGAATTGAAGATTGAAGTTCAACTGTACTTTGGTACTTTATTTGTGGAGATTAAGGCTTGCACTTTGTATTTCTGGCACAACATTGAGTGTGGCAACATTTAGCATATGGTCACTTAAAATTATTTCTGTTCAGTTTTCATTCTTTCATTCTCTATATATGTTTGTCTGTAGAAATATCTTCCAATATCTTTAGTGGAGTCAATTAATTCTGTGTTCACTGCTGCTACCAACAACTCCAGAAGCTGGCACATGGAATGATAACTCAAAAGTTCTAAATAAATAATTCGATAAAAAAGTTCTATATAATTATGGAAAGCTCCCTGAGGACTGCAATTTTCATCCAATTATACAGACTTGACTCTTTTCTTGAAAGGTGGCTTGATTCTTGATGGTTCAGTCAGTTTTTTGTTATCATTTTTTTTTCTCGAAAACGCAGGAGAACTGCGCTTCATTATATTAAGAAGAGAATAAAGGGCAAGAGCCCAAATAACACCACACACACACACTAACAGGCTCTAAGGATTACATTCGCGCCGGGAACACCATTACATAAGACGACCACAGCTGAGGTAGATACTCTTAACTACCAGGGAGGGGGAAAAGGGCAGTCAAGAAAGATAGCCCTCGAGCCCCTGCCATAGACCATAAGCGTCGTTCCTCGCCGGCTAAGATCAGCGCTGCAGCTAGGTTTGGGGCTGCTCCATCAAAAACACAACCATTGCGATGGTTCCAAATAATCCAAGCTCCAAGAATAATAAGGGAATTAACTCCTTGCCTCATCAATCCATCATCAGTGCTGCTGCTAGCATTTTCCCACCAAGCATGGAAGGATAGCTCTGTAGGCTGAGGGGACAAGTTTTGGAGACATTAAAACTCTGTAAATCAAACAAATAGCACTTCTGTGATTATTTCATGAATTAAGTTTAGTTTTATCTTTTTTCTTTTCTTTTGGTGGAAATAAAAGCAAACAAATAGCACTTCTGTGTAAAGCACAAAATTTGTGCCCTTTGCTCTGTTTCATTTGCTCTCCTATTTTGTTGTATTAGTTTTCTGTGCATGGTTCATTTTACATAGATTTAGAATTAGTGACAAATCGTATATTACACACGTTAGCAGAGACTGGATTCTTCATTTCTGCTTTCTCTCCTTATCATCTCACCATCATATAACACTTTTCTGGTTTGCTGCATTTTTGAAATGGACAATTACTAATATTGTTATGTTTCAATCGCAGAGGCGATGTGGCAGATGAATTTAGGAGAAACCATGGCCCCCATGGAACTGGGGCCATACCCAGAGCGTGTTGGTGAGCCAGACTGTAGCTATTACATGAGGACTGGCATGTGCAGGTTTGGGATGACCTGTAAATTTAATCACCCAGCAGACAGAAAGCTGGTAAAATCCATTCTTCTACCCTTCTTTCAGGCATTAGAGTATATAATCTTGCTGTGCTTACAAAACATTAATTGTTTGCTTTGTGACTGCTTTATTTGATTTAGTTTCATATGGTTCTCATTTCTGAGGCATCTAGAATGGGTTCTCAATTCCAATCGTGTATGCTGTATACGGGTGTACTCATACCTGGAAGTTGCTTTATTGCCCAACTGATCCGAAAAAGAAAAAAAATGCTAATACTAGGGTAGTTTGAAGTGTTTTGGCACTGAGGATCTATATATACTGTATTTGGAAATCTAACTAACTCGATAGTGTGCAAGCTACTTGGCTGCTGATTTTAGATTCTCCAGTTACAATTTTGAGTTGACACTTAGCTTGGCAAGCTTATTTTCATACGTATTAATAATTCTAGAATCTCCAACAAAACTTAGCTTGGCGAGCTAATTTCATATGTGTTAGTAGTTCTTCTATTGAAAAGTTTCACCATTGCCATTTTCAAGCTATGTGAATTCTCATAACATCACATGATCGAGTTATCTTATTGAATAATGCCTGAAAAACTGTTTAGGAAATAGGGGTTGATTCTTGATGGTTTGTACACATAACTTTTCAACCAAGATACCGCAACTTGACATTGAAACAAGAGTGTTTGGAGCTGAAAAGTGATTGATTTATTCTAGAGACTAGGATGAAAATAGACCATAAGACTGAACTCACATCTTTAGTACGTCATATTAGTTACTGTAGTTGAACTGTGAATAAAAATAGAGCTTATTAACCTGGAATATTGCATGAAAATTTGGTACTTGGAGATTATTTGATGATGCTTAATATCTCCGAGT
The DNA here is from genome assembly GCA_038087645.1 of Saccharum hybrid cultivar R570. Classification (NCBI taxonomy): domain Eukaryota; kingdom Viridiplantae; phylum Streptophyta; class Magnoliopsida; order Poales; family Poaceae; genus Saccharum; species Saccharum hybrid cultivar. The sequence goes on along the minus strand of JAQSUU010000754.1, from coordinate 1,907,526 downwards.
AGAGACATTAGCTTGGCTGTCAAAAAGTGAACTGTGGAGATTATTTGATGATGCTTTATAACTTGGAGCATAGACTTTAGCTTGGCTGTCAAAAAGTGAACTGTGAATACAATGCTGTCTAGATATTGAAATTTTGCCTCCTGTGGATGTACCAAGTTGCTTTGCTAGCATTAGGAGAACCACTATTCAAGAGACTCAATACCAGGAATATTCTCAATAGGAAGAAGCACAAGCTTGAAGGAAACAACTATAATTGTGTCTTATGCAATCAGAATGTCGAAGAAACAGCTCTTCATCTCTTCTTCACATGCCCTTTTAGTCAGGCTTGTTGGCAGCACCTTGGTGTTCAGTGGAACCTTTCGATGGATTTCTTTCATATGCTGTTGGAAGCAAAGGAGGGGTTCTCAAACCCTTTTTTCATGGAAGCTTTTACCATCAGTGCTTGGCAAATTTGGAAGCAAAGAAACAACTTCATTTTTAGTAGAGGCCAACCATCCTTCGTTGCTTGGAAAACAGGTTTCATTGATGAAGCTCGCCTACAAGCTCACAGGATCTCTGAAAACAAGCGCGCTCTCTTCCTTTCTTGGATAGATTTGTGTACATAGTTTGGCCCAGCCTTCCTCAGGCTCCCTGTTTCCTTCTTTGCTGCTGTTTTTTTGTTGTGTCTCTTTTGTACAGTTGGTTCCTTTTGGTTTAATAAAAAATCCTAACAGTGGGGCTTCCCCTGCTGTTGTTCTCTTCAAAAAAACTATTCAAGCGACATTGAGACAAATTGGGGACATAGGAGCCATCTGCGGATCTGCCTCATGTTAGAGGCCCTATTATAGTCGTCACTTTCCATTTAGTTTGGGCTTCTCATCATGAGGTTACAGTGCACATGTTACTTGCTGCAATATTTATTTCCTTGATCATTCAAATATATAGTTTGGTCAAATGAAATTGTATGGGTGGCTTGTTTCCATGAATATGTTTTCACAACTACCTAAATATTTTGCAGCATTAAGTCAGGTAAGAGTGGAAATGTTGCAGTGACAACATGTTGCAGCATTAAGGGGCACTAGTTTTTCATATTGTAGTGATTCCTTTACCAAGACTATTAATTGCTCTGGTGTATTCTCTTGGGTTCATCTGTGAGAGCTACTCGTTATCATGATTAACTTGTAGGCTGTTAATTTATCGCTCGCTCTTTTGTTGGAACATGCTTCTTTGTCCTACTGCTCATAATTTCTACCCAAGCTTGTGAATAATGATTTTAGTGGTCTGACTATTAGGCTGTTGCTGCTGCAAGAATGAAGGGAGAATATCCTCAAAGAATTGGGCAGCCTGAATGTCAAGTGAGATTCCTCGCTTCTAGTTTTCCCCCTCTGTTTCTTTAGACAATGCAAAATATGATCGTTTATTTATATCCACCTGTGCCTCAATGCTCAGGAGGTCCTGCCATGAATTGTTACTTGAGATGTCTAGTTTAAGACTTCAGATCACTATTTGTGTTTTAAAGACGTTTAACTGTCATTGTCTTCTTGTGCATCAAGCGTTGTACAGCTGCATATCGATAGGTCTTCACTGAAGTTTTTCAGTCAAATGAATATATATAACACTAATAATACAGCATATGGTCCTAGAGTATGTGTTATTATAGTTGAGCTTGACATCTGTTAGTATTAATTAATTTCATGCTGTTTCTTGGGGTTGCACAAATGACGCTTATTGTGCTTTTCAGTGTGTTGGAGTATGTGTTTAGGCCCATGTGGTTAAGGCCCATGTGGCCCATGTATGGGACCTATATAGCTACCCTTCTAGGGTTAGCCCTAATCAATAGAAACACTTTCTCTAACATGGTATCAGCAGCCTAACCTTCTTCCTCCCCCTCCCAGCCGCCGCCTACCAGGCCGGCGCCGCCGCCGCCACCCCATGGCCGGCCGGCCACCCCCTCCTCCCCCACCTTCCTACTTCCATGTCTTCCCCTCTCTCCCATCCACTTCCTAGGCGCAAATCGCTCCTCCTCCCTCATCTCAGCCCCCTACCGCCGCCGCCCCTGCCCCAGGTGAGGGCGCCGCCGCTCACCCTCCTGGTGCGGCCGCCGGCGCACCTAGCGGCTCCACCGCCGGCGGCACCGTCCCTGCGGGCGCCCCTACTGGCCATGCTCCACCGCGCGCTGGCCCCGGTGTCCCGTGGGCGGATCTCGCCGCTGCTGCTGCCCTGGCGGCTGCGGTTCCTGCTGCCACGGCCCCTGATGCGCCCCTAGCCGCCCTTGCTGCCTTGGCCGCGGGAGGGGCTGCTGCCGGTGGCGCTGCTGCCCCTACCGCCTGGCAAGCCGCTGCCCTTACCGCGGTAGGTGGAGCCGCTGCCGGTGGTGCCACTGTTCCTGTGCCGCCGGACGCCGGGGAGGTTATCGGGGGACTTCCTGCTCCCACCTCCGGGACTCCTGATCTGACACCGGTGGTGATGGACCGCCCCGATGCCGCTGCCTTCCCCGCCCCGCCACCGCTGCCTCTTTCCGGCGCGTGCCCCGACTCCGCCCTCGTCGCCGCTCTCGTCGCTGCCCGGGCTGCCGCCGCGGAGGGGCAGGCCCGGGTGCGCGCGGCCGCCCTCGTGTGGGAGCGTGAGCGCGACGCGGCCGATGCCCTGGCCCGCCAGATCGCCGAGGCGGAGCGGCTCCTCTCTCCCGCCTCTCCGGATGCTGGGGCCACCTCCTCCGCCTCGACGGGTCGCCGTGTGTCTCACACCGCCGTCCTTTGGCACGACCCGGCCGACCCGCTCGTGGCTCAGCTTCACTACCAGGCCCGGGGGGTCCAGAACATCCGCCTCGTCCCGGTCGTCCTCGAGCCGGAGTCGCCCTCCTACGCCCGCTGGCGGGATCTGGTGCTTCTCACTCTTCGCCGCTACGCCCTCGACGACCACGTCCTCGTTGACGCTTCGGTCGCCGTCCAGACCCCGTCATGGCTTCGTCTGGACAGCATCGTCCTCTCCTGGATCCTGGGGACGATCTCTCTGGACCTCCACGACCTCGTCCGCACCTCTCCTGACGCGCGCCGGGCTTGGCTCGCCCTTGAGGGCCAGTTCCTGGGCAACGCGGAGGCCCGGGCTCTGCGCCTCGACGCGAGTTTCAGGACCTTCGTCTAGGGTGACCTCTCCGTCGGCGAGTTCTGCCGTCGGATGAAGGGCATGGCGGACTCCCTGGGGGACCTTGGTGGCCCGTGGAGGATTGCATCTTGGTCCTCAACGTCCTCCGGGGGCTCAGCGACCGCTACGCCCACCTCCGGACGTGGATCACCCGCCAGAGGCCCTTCCCCACCTTCTTGGAGGTCCGTGACGATCTCGTCATGGAGGAGCTCACTCAGGGCCCCCAGCCGGGATCCACCACCTCCATGGTCTCCTCGTCCCCCTCGACGGCCCTGGCTGCTACTTCGCCGCGCCCGACTGCTCCATCACGGTTCGCCGCTCCACCGCCGCCATCTCTTCTGGGTCCCCCTCCCTCCGGGCCAAGCGGAGGTGGGGGGGCCGTGGCGGTCGCCGTCGACGTGGAGGGGGTCGCGGGGGTGGCCGGGGCGGCCACACCCAGCCTCTGGCTCCTGGTGGGCCGCAGGAGGGGGCACTATGGCCCTCCTTCCAGCACCCGTGGTCAGGACGCATCTCCATGTGGCCCTACCACGCCATCGGGGGCGACTCGCGCCCACCGGTGGCCATGCTCACCGGAGCTCCTCCTGCTGGCCCGACACCCGGCGCCTTCCCTGCTACGCCGTGGGTTCCACCCTCCGGGACTCTTCCGGGGGTCACCGGCTGGGACCAGGCGGCCCTGGCTCGCTCGTTCAGCACCATGGGCATGACACCTCCGGTCGGACCCGAGTGGATCCCTGATTCGGGGGCCACCTACCACACTACTTCTGACCCCGGTATACTTTCGTCGATTCACTCTCCCTCTTCCTCTCTTCCTTCGTCCATTATGGTCGCAAATGGTTCTTGTATTCCGGTCTCGTCTGTGGGTACCGCCGGTGCTCATGGCTCCTTTCGTCTTCCTGATGTTCTTGTTGCTCCTTCTATGGTTCATAATCTTCTTTCTATTCGACGTTTTACAGCTGACAATTCTTGTTCTGTGGAATTTGACTCTTCTGGTCTTACTGTAAAGGATTTGGCTTCCCGGCGTCCTCTGCTCCGATGTGACAGCACCGGGCCCCTTTACACTCTTCGCTTCTACTTCCTCTACTACCTGGCACCGGCGCCTCGGCCATCCTGGACGTGATGCCCTGATACAGCTCAGTCGTAGCTCTGGTCTTCCATGTACTCGAGCTCATGATGAGCAACTGTGTCATGCGTGCCAATTGGGCCGACATGTTCGTCTTCCGTTTTCTAGTTCTACTTCCCATGCGGCCCGTATTTTTGATCTTGTACATTGCGACCTATGGACGTCTCCTATTCTGAGTATTTCCGGTTATAAGTACTATCTTGTGGTTGTTGATGATTTTTCACATTATTCGTGGACTTTTCCTCTCCGTGCGAAGTCAGATACGTTTACCACGCTCCTTCACTTCTTTTCTTGGGTGTCTACACAGTTCGGCCTCCCCATCAAGGCCGTCCAGTGTGACAATGGTCGCGAGTTTGATAACTCCACCTCCCGCGATTTCTTCCTCTCACGGTGTTCAGCTCCGCATGTCTTGTCCATACACAACAACAACAACAACAACAACAACAACATAGCCTTTTGTCCCAAGCAAGTTGGGGTAGGCTAGAGATGAAACCCAAAAGAGACGAGAAACAGGGAGACACATGAAGGGACATAAAGGGCACAAGACAAAAGATGTCACGGTTCAAGCACGTTGATTGCTAATCTCCAAGCGCTCCTGTCCATAGCTAAATCCTTGGGGATATTCCACTTCTTAAGATCTCTCTTATGTCTTGTCCATACACCTCTTCGCAAAATGGCAAGGCTGAGCGGATGATTCGAACCACCAATGACACCGTGCGTACCCTTCTGTTTCAGGCCTCTCTTCCCGCTCGCTTCTGGGCTGAGGGCCTGCACACCTCCACCTACCTTCTTAACCGTCTTCCTTCCGCGGCCTGCCCCGCTCTCACTCCTCACCACGCCCTCTTCGGTACCCCGCCTCGGTACGATCACCTCCGCATGTTTGGGTGTGCGTGTTACCCCAACACCGCTGCCACTTCTTCTCACAAGCTGGACCCTCGCTCCACGCTCTGTGTCTTCCTCGGGTACTCCCCGGATCACAAGGGGTACCGGTGCTTTGACCTTACCTCCCGACGGGTTCTCATCTCTCGCCATGTGGTGTTCGATGAGTCCGTCTTTCCCTTTTCTAGCACCACCACCCCTCCGGTACCTGACCCACCTTCCCTGTTTCCCACTGACATGGTGGTCCAGCCACCTTTTTCGTGGTCTCCTGCAGGTACCGCTTCGCCGCGTGCCGGGCCGGCCTCCTGTCCCGGATCCCCAGCAGGTCCGTGCCCGTCGTCCTCGGGCGCGGCCCCGTCCTCTCCGGTTGGTGTAGACCCGGGGCCTTCGTCCCCCGCTGCTGCCCCGGGGGGGTCGTGTCGGTCGACGACGCCGGATCCCGTCCCGGCACCTGCCCCGGCACCTCCGTCGAGGTTCGCCGCGCCGGTACGAGTGTACCAGCGCAGGCCGCGGCCGCCGCCGCTCGCGCTCCCTTCTCCACCAGGGACACCGACACCACCGCCGCTGTCTCCGCCGGCTCGTGGTGCCCCGCCGGTCTACCACCTGCCGCTGCTGCACCGACACCCGCGGCATGTTCACCCGATGGTGACACGACACGCGGCTGGCACCCTGCCGCCTCGTGCCCTCGAGGCTTCGACCGGCGATGCGGTGGTCTCTCCGGTACCCTCCTCCGTCCGCGACGCCCTGTTGGACCCTCACTGGCGCCGCGCGATGGAAGAGGAGTACGCCGCGCTACTCGCCAACCAGACGTGGGAGTTGGTGCCCCGGCCGCCAGGCTCCAACGTCGTCACCGGCAAGTGGATTTGGACCCACAAGCGCCGGGCCGACGGCTCTCTCGAGCGCTACAAGGCTCGCTGGGTCCTCCGGGGTTTCACTCAGCGCCCTGGCGTCGACTACGATGAGACCTTCAGCCCGGTGGTTAAGCCGGCCACCGTCCGTACCGTGCTATCGCTGGCACTTGCTCGGTCTTGGCCCGTCCACCAGCTGGACGTCAAGAACGCCTTCCTCCACGGCTTTCTTACCGAGACGGTGTACTGCAGTCAGCCGGCGGGGTTCGTCGACACCACCCGTCCTGACATGGTCTGCCGGCTCAACAGGTCCCTCTACGGCCTCAAGCAGGCACCTCGGGCGTGGAACCACCGGTTCGCCGCTTTCTTGCTGACCCTAGGGTTTATGGAGGCCAAGTATGATACGTCCCTGTTCGTCTACCACCATGGAGCCGACACTACATACTTACTGCTCTATGTTGATGACATTGTCCTCACCGCCTCCAGCGAGCCACTTCTCCGCCGGATCATCACCGCTCTCCAGCAAGAGTTCGCGATGAAGGATCTGGGTGAGCTCCACCACTTCCTCGGTGTCACCGTTGAGCACCGTCCTGCCGGGCTCCTCCTTCACCAGCGACAGTACACTCGGGACATGCTGGAGCGGGCTGGGATGACTGACTGCAACCCCTGCTCCACTCCGGTCGACACTCAGGGCAAGCTGTCTGAGGCTGAGGGACCACCGGTGGCCGATCCCACTGCGTACAGGAGTCTCGCCGGGGCCCTTCAGTACCTCACTTTCACCCGGCCGGACATCACATATGCAGTTCAGCAGGTCTGCCTCCACATGCATGATTCCCGGGAGCCTCACCTCATGGCTCTCAAGCGCCTCCTCCGCTACCTCCGGGGCACACTCGACTACGGCCTCCTCCTCCACCGGGCCTCCTCCACCGACCTCATCGTCTACACCGACGCTGACTGGGCCGGATGCCCGGATACTCGCCGCTCCACCTCCGGCTACGCCATCTTCCTGGGCGCCAACCTGGTGTCTTGGTCGTCCAAGCGCCAGCCGGTGGTCTCCCGGTCCAGCGCCGAGGCGGAGTACCGCGCCGTTGCTAACGGCGTGGCGGAGGCCGCCTGGCTCCGGCAGCTGCTGGCTGAGTTGCACACTCCACCCTCCTGGAGCACACTGATCTACTGCGACAACGTCAGTGCGGTCTACCTCTCCACCAACCCCATCCAGCACCAGCGGACGAAGCATGTGGAGATCGACCTCCATTTTGTCCGTGATCGGGTGGCCATGGGCGAGGTGCGGGTTCTTCATGTTCCGACGACCTCCCAGTTCGCGAACATCTTCACCAAAGGCCTTCCGTCCTCGACCTTCGCCGAGTTTCGCTCCAGCCTCAACATCACCGGTGGCTAGTTGCGTCTGTGGGGGGGTTGTGTGTGTTCTTTCTTGTTCAGCCTCGAACTCCACTGCGCCGGTAGTTCAGACTGCGGGGGGGTGTTGGAGTATGTGTTTAGGCCCATGTGGCTAAGGCCCATGTGGCCCATGTATGGGACCTATATAGCTACCCTTCTAGGGTTAGCCCTAATCAATAGAGTACAGTTGTAACCTTTTAAATGAGGTCACATAACATTCTCTTGATTGAAATTCTGACTCACATTGTTAGCTGTACATGGCTCTTTAGCGAGTTTGCATTTTAATCCAAGTGTCAGTTGATTTAGGTTAATAAAATTCAATTGTGCATGCCCATGTTACAGCTATATTTTGCTTGTCTGAATGACCTGAACTTTTGTAATTAAGTTGCTCATACATTTTTTCTTCTTTTCTTTTCTGTGTGAGCGTTATTGGTGAACTTTTGTAATTAAGTTGCCCATGTTACAGCTATATTTTGCTTGTCTGAATGACCTGAACTTTTATTTTGTAATTAAGTTGTTACATTATTGGTGAATTTGCATTTTTATTGTTTTCATATCCCCCCTTTTTAGTACTATCTGAAGACTGGCACGTGCAAGTTTGGAGCAACTTGCAAGTTTCACCATCCCCGAGAAAAGGCTGCAATGGCAACTCGAGTTCAGTTGAATGAATTGGGCTACCCACTCCGCCCGGTTTGTTCTGAATTTCTATTACGATTCACAATATTTCATGATATGGATGCATAGTGTGGTGCCACATTTCTATGCAACTTTTTTGCAAGATTTGCATCGTTTACTTGAATTTTATTACTGCAGAATGAAAAGGAGTGTGCTTATTATTTAAGAACAGGGCAGTGCAAGTTTGGAAGCACATGTAAGTTTCACCATCCACAACCATCCACCATGATGGTTGCTGTACGTGGCTCTGTTTATTCACCTGGACAGTCTGCAACTTCTCCTGGCCAGCATGCTTACCAAGGGGCTGTAACAAGCTGGCCCTTGTCGAGATCTGCTTCTTTCATTGCAAGTCCAAGGTGGCCAGGTCATTCAAGTTATGCACAAGTGATTGTTCCTCCTGGGCTTGTTCAGGTCCCCGGATGGAGTCCTTATACTGTATGTTCCCTGACCTCTGTTTTACTTTTTACATAGCCTAACAAGTTCATATTTCATCACCTTATTACATGGCACTTACCCATTTGTTTATCAAGAATGTTGCGGAAGATTGCAACCTTGTTTGTAGTAAAAAAAAACTTTGATTACATGTTGCCTATACTGAACCGATTTTAACAAGGCATAAGTCTGACCGGTGTCAGTCCCTCTATCGCTCAATTGACCCAAGACCTTTGGCTACAGTTTTCTTTGTTTTTGTTGGTTCCTTTTATTGTCCTTTATTTAGATATGGAAATAAGGGTAATTTTGTTTATCCATTAGCTATGAAAATTCTTGTGTTCCCATTAACTGTTTGATGGTTTTTAATATGTGTGAAAGTTCCAGGATTACAATTGATTATCTGAAGGTTTAATTTTTTTGAGGCCAACCTGATTTGGCATGGAGTCGGTATAAATTTGGCTACTCGTTTTTACGCATCTACACATAAAAAGCACAACTTCCTTTCCATTCTCTCTCCTTAATTCATGAACTTGAAGCATGTCCAGCTGATCAACAGTATCTAATGGGCTTACTAATATCATGTCCTTTCTTTGATGCATGGTGGGCAAGAACAAATTCTGGTGTTGATGATCAGACTAAAAAAGGTCTCAATTCCATCATCATTCTGGGAGCTTGGTCCATTTGGAATCACCACAATCGTTGTGTCTTTGACGGGATTCAACCGAGTCTAAATAGTGTTCTGGTTTTGGTTAAAGATGAGGTTCTCCTTTGGAGTTTGGCCCGAGCTCAGGGAATATCCAATCTCCTTGCTCTAGAGCCAACCAATTTGTGAGTTCCTCTCTAGTGGTCTTGGGTCAAGTTTTGACAAGTGAGAGAGAGATACACCTTTAGATGTAAAAGGGTGTGTGTATGTGTGTGGTTGTATGGGGTTTCTAAACCCACTCCTTTACTCTTCTTAATATAATGATAAGCAGCTGTCCTGCATGTTTGAGAAAAAAATATCATGTCCTTTCTTCTTTCAACAAATAAATACGTTAATTTGGCCCCTAAGTACCATCACATCACCTAACTATGAATACTAATGCCATCAACGTATCCTCCTAATCACCAAACATCGCATTATTTAGAACATGCATCTCTTGTGTACGGTTGCTTGTGATCATAATTTCTGAGGTAGCATTACCCTGACTGTTACCTAATATTTTCGTCATGCTATGTGTTATATACTTACATTATTCATTTCATTTGACCTTGAGCACTTGTGGTGATTATGGTGCCCTACTTTTATCATAACTGTTAGAGTATGATTGTATTAGGCCCATGTGGCCCATGTATGGTACCTATATAGCTACCCTTCTAGGGTTAGCCCAAATTGAGTGAATCACAATCTCTTACATGGTATCAGAGCTAGTTCTTCCTCCCAGCCGCCGCCCCTTCTAGCTGGAGCCGCCGCCGCCACCTCCATGGCCGGCCGGCCTCCTCCTCCCTTCCCCTCCTACTTCCCTGCCTTCCTACCTCCCCCCTCCACCTCCTGGGCGCCGGTTGCTACTGCTGCTGTCCCCCGGCCACCTCCTGGGTTCGTTCCTCTTCCCGCTGCGACCTGCTCCGGCGCGGCGTCCGCCCTCTGCAGGCCCGGTGTCCCCGCGGTCGAGCAACACCTGGGGCCGACCTGTCCCGGCGTGGCGCAGACCTCCTCCCCCTCCCCAGGCACCGCGGCCCTCCCTCTCTGGTCGCTCAGTGCCTCCGCCCCTGCTGCCGCTACTACGGCACCTGCTGCCGCTCCTACTGCAGGGGATGCTGCTACTGCTGCCCTCACTGCGCAGCCCGCCGACGCCGTCTATGGCGCGGCGCAGCCATCCTCCCCCTCCCAGCTCCGACGCGGCGTCTGCCCTCTGCAGCCCCGGTGTCCCCGCGGGCGAGCACCACCTGGGGCCGCCCTGCTCCGGCGCGCCGTCCGCCCTCTGCAGCCCCGGTGTCCCCGCGGTCGAGCACCACCTGGGGCCGACCTGTCCCGGCGCGGCGCAGACCTCCTCCCCCTCCCCAGGCACCGCGGCCCTCCCTCTCTGGTCGCTCAGTGCCTCCGCCCCTGCTGCCGCTACTACGGCACCTGCTGCCGCTCCTACTGCAGGGGATGCTGCTACTGCTGCCCTCACTGCGCAGCCTGCCGACGCCGTCTATGGCGCGGCGCAGCCCTCCTCCTCCTCCCCCGGCACCGCGGCCCTCCCTCTCTGGTCGCTCAGTGGCTCCGCCCCATCCCCAGGTCCGCGCGTCGCTGCCCTCCCCGCCGGCCTTCTTCCAAGAGTTGCTGCGCCTGCGGGCCGGATGGGGGCCCTTGCTGCCGCTACTACGGCACCTGCTGCCGCTCCTACTGCAGGGGGTGCTGCTGCTGCTGCCCTCACTGCGCAGCCCGCCGACGCCGTCTACCTTCCCGGCGCCGGACTGGATGCCGCAGGTCTTCTTCCTGTCGGCGTTCCAGCTCCAGGTACCGGGGCGGCACCTCTTCCGGCGACCCTGGATGCCCTCCGTGGCGCGGGAGCTGAGTCCCTGGAGGCCAGCAGCCCGCCCGCACCTACGGCCCTGCCTCCGACGTACGGCGGCCGGTGTTCTCCCGAGGCCGCGAAACGTCATGCTGTGGCGCCGCCGGCGGGGGCGCGGATCAGCCCCGGTGCGCCTGCCGCGGTGGCTGTTGCCACTGCCGCACCCCAGCGCGGCATCAACACCAACATCGACGCTGCCTCCGCCCTCCTACTGGCGTCGGGCGCTCTTGCGGCCGCGACGGAGCAGCTCCTCCCGTCGGTGCCTTCACGGGGTGAGCTTCGCCCATCGGCGGCACTGCTCACTGCGGGGTTTCACCCCAAATCCCCGTGGGCTACACATTCCGGTGACTCTCCAGGGCTTGTCGGTTGGGTTCCGGCTACCTTGGCCTCCTCCTTCAGCACCACCGCCAGCCCTCCACCAGTTAGTCCTGATTGGATCGCAGACTCGGGCGCTACTTTCCACACCACGCCCGATGCGAGTCTTCTTTCTTCTCTCCATCCTCCCCACCCTTCCTGTCCCTCTTCCATCATGGTCGCCAATGGCACCTGCATTCCTGTCTCCTCCGTGGGCACTGCCAGTTCCCACGGCTCCTTTCATATTCCTGATGTTCTTGTGGCTCCCGGGATGGTTCACAACCTTCTCTCTATTCGCCGTTTCACCACTGATAACTCTTGTTCGGTTGAGTTTGACCCCTCTGGCCTCACCGTGCGGGATTTGGCCTCCCGGGCTCCTCTGCTCCGGTGTAACAGCACTGGGCCTCTCTACACCCTTCGGTTTCCGGTGTCTGCTTCACCTTCTTCGCCTTCCTCGGCGTCTGTTTCACCTCCTTCACCTCCCTCAGCCGCTTTCGCCGCCACTCATTCCACCACCACTTGGCACCGTCGCCTCGGCCATCCTGGCCGGGATGCCCTGACACAGCTTAGTCGTAGTTCCGACATTCGGTGCTCTCGGGCTCACGATGATCACTTGTGTCATGCATGCCAGCTCGGCCGTCATGTTCGCCTTCTCTTTCAGTCCTCTTCCTCACATGCCACTCGTGTCTTTGATCTTATTCATTGCGACTTGTGGACTTCTCCTGTTCTCAGCATGTCTGGCTATAAGTACTATTTGGTGGTGGTTGATGATTTCTCCCATTATTCCTGGACTTTTCCCCTGCGTGCCAAGTCCGAGGCGTTCCCCACTCTCAGCCACTTCTTCGCTTGGGTATCCACTCAGTTCGGCCTTACCATCAAGGCTGTCCAGTGCGACAATGGCCGTGAGTTCGATAACTCCATCTCACGTGCCTTCTTCCTTTCACATGGTGTCCAGCTCCGCATGTCTTGTCTGTATACCTCATCTCAGAACGGCAAGGCCGAGCGCATGATCCGCACAACCAATGACATCATGCGCACCCTTCTGCTCCAGGCGTCTCTACCCGCTCGCTTCTGGGCTTAGTGTCTGCACACCTCCACCTATCTCCTTAACCGACTTCCTTCTACTGCCTGCCCAGCTCCTACGCCTCACCACGCTCTTTTCGGTACCCCTCCTCGGTGCGACCACCTTCGAGTCTTCGGATGTGCGTGTTACCCTAACACCGCCTCCACCGCTCCCCATAAGCTGGCTCCCCGGTCGACCCTCTGCGTCTTTCTCGGATACTCTACGGATCATAAGGGTTACCGATGCTTTGACCTTGCCTCTCGCCGTGTCCTCATCTCTCGCCATGTCGTGTTTGATGAGTCGGCCTTCCCTTACTCCACCACCTCTCCACCCACACCTCCCGCTGACCCTGCGGAGGCTTCCTTCTTTCCCACTGACCCGGCGATTCCGCCACCTTTCTCCTTCTACCCTGCAGGTACTACGGCACACTCTCCTGGTGGTCCCGCCTCGCCCCTGCCGGACTCACACCAGGACCTTCCGTTGCCTGACACGGTCGAGGCAGCCCCGGAGCTTCCGCCCTCGCTCCCTGTGGCTTCGCTGCCTCCCGTTGTGCCTGATGTTGCCGTTCCGATCGCGGAACCGAGCACACCGACCCCACCTCCTCCCGGGCGCTTCGGGCTCGTCTACCAGCGCCGGCGGGAGCCGCGCCTGCCCTCACCACCTCCCGGACGCTTCGGCATCGTCTACGAGCGCCGGCGTGAGCCGGCTCCGCCGATCTCGTCACCAGCGCCGTCGTCGCCGGTGCCTGCTCCGCCAGCATCGCCACGCTCTCGCGCCGACCAGCCGGTGTACCACCCGCCTCTTCTTCACCGGGACCCTCGTCACACTCACCCGATGGTGACGAGGCAGGCGTCTTGCCCGCAGGCCCTCACCGCCGCCGCCTGCGAGCCGGGGATCTCTCCGCTACCCTCTTCCGTCCGCGCGGCCTTGGCGGATCCTCACTGGCGCCGCGCGATGGACGAGGAGTACGCGGCCCTCCTCGCCAACCAGACGTGGGACCTCGTGCCTCGTCCGCCGGGCTCCAACATTGTCACCGGCAAGTGGATCTGGACGCACAAGAGACGGGCTGATGGTTTCCTGGAGCGCTACAAGGCTCGCTGGGTCCTCCGCGGATTCACTCAGCGGCCCGGCATTGACTATGCTGAGACCTTCAGTCCTGTGGTGAAGCCAGCTACAGTCCGCACCGTCCTCTCCCTGGCTCTCGAGCGCTCCTGGCCTGTGCATCAGCTGGATGTCAAGAATGCCTTCCTCCATGGCACTCTGACTGAGACGGTCTACTGCAGTCAGCCGGCAGGTTTTGTGGATGCTTCTCGTCCTGACTTCGTCTGCCGGCTCAACAAATCTCTCTACGGGCTCAAGCAGGCACCCCGGGCTTGGTACTCTCGATTCGCTACCTTCCTGCAGACTCTTGGGTTCACGGAGGCCAAGTCTGACACCTCCCCGTTCATATATCACTATGGGGCTGAGACTGCTTACCTGCTCCTCTATGTGGATGACATTGTTCTCACTGCCTCCAGCGAGTCTCTACTCCACCGCATCATTGCCTCACTCCAGAAGGAATTTGCTATGAAGGATCTTGGGGTGCTCCACCACTTCCTCGGCGTCACTGTTGAGCCCCGACCTTCAGGTCTGTTCCTCCGCCAGCGGCAGTTCACTTGTGACATTCTGGAGCGAGCAGGGATGACCGCCTGCCAGTCCTGCTCTACACCAGTGAACACCCAGGGCAAGCTTTCCGAAGCTTGGGGTCCGATGCTTGGGCCAGCGGACTCCACCGCATACCGGAGTCTTGCTGGCGCACTTCAGTACCTCACTTTCACACGACCGGACATCACTTATGCCGTCCAGCAGCTCTGCCTCTACATGCATGCTCCGCGGGAGCCTCACCTGGCTGCTATGAAGCGGCTTCTCCGGTACCTCCGTGGCACTCTTGGCTACGGGCTGCTCCTCAGCCGGTCTTCCACGGCCGAGCTGGTTGTCTACACCGACGCTGACTGGGCGGGATGCCCGGACACACGCAGGTCCACCTCCGGCTACGCGGTCTTCCTCGGCGGTAACCTGGTCTCTTGGTCGTCCAAGCGCCAGCCGGTGGTTTCCCACTCCAGTGCCGAGGCGGAGTACCGTGCCGTGGCCAACGGCGTGGCTGAGGCCGCCTGGCTCCGCCAGCTCCTGGCTGAGCTTCACCGCCCCCTCGCCAGGAGCATGCTCGTCTACTGCGACAACGTCAGCGCGGTCTACCTCTCCACCAACCCCGTGCAGCACCAGAGGACCAAGCATGTGGAGATTGATCTACACTTCGTCCGCGACCGGATGGCCATCGGTGACGTCCGGGTTCTTCATGTCCCGACCACCTCCCAGTTTGCGGACATCTTCACCAAAGGCCTCTCTTCCTCGACCTTCTCCGAGTTTCGCTCCAGCCTCAACGTCTCCGGTGGCTAGTTGTGGCTGCGGGGGGTCCTGTGTGTGTTGTGCTCCTACTTGTTTTCTTTTTTGTTCAGCCTTGAACTCCGCTGCGCCGGTAGTTCAGACTGCGGGGGGTGTTAGAGTATGATTGTATTAGGCCCATGTGGCCCATGTATGGTACCTATATAGCTACCCTTCTAGGTTTAGCCCAAATTGAGTGAATCACAATCTCTTACAATAACCATAATTGAAAAAACCTAACTGCACTCTTGTATTGATCCACGCATAGATTGTTTTAATATTTTAGTGATAAAAGTTCACCCATGTGGACACTAGAATGAGGCATAAAAATGTTACCATGATGTGCAGAGTCAAATTTAACCATGATTTTAAAACTGTAAATAAGTCATGTACTTCTGTTATTCTCTGTCTTTGATGATATTGAGGGTAGGTATCCAGGGCTGACTAGCTGAGCACCCATGTTAGGTGTCATTACTGTGATGTTTCATTTCTAGAACACAAATCACATCTTAATCTAGAAATATTCCATGTTGAAAAAATAATCCAGAGGAATTCCTAATTCATGGTAGATACCTAAATTCTGTAATGCTTTTTCATGGCTATTTTGTTATAAAACTTAGCATCTTGATAAGGATCGTTGTCTTTTTTGTGTGAAATTTTAGTTTATTTTCTTCCTCATGCTCATGCTGGTCTGCCTGCCTAGGGTAATGAGCTCAGAGCTTGTACTTGGAATATGAATTATCTATGAGTCTTCTTGAAAGTTACTGGCTGCTCTTGAATCATTTTTGTAGTTTCCATGTAATTTATGTCATCATTTTTTTTCAAATTTATAGGCACAGATTGGTTCTTCATCCTCGGATGACCAACAACGGACACCCGGAGCTGCCCAATACTATACTGGCTCACGCCAGAGTGGAACAGCTGGCATAGGCGATCAAGGAATGTTTTCATCCTACCAAGCAGGTTCTGTTCCCGTTGGACTTTATGCAGTACAGAGGGAGAATGTATTTCCAGAGAGACCTGACCAACCTGAATGTCAGTTCTATATGAAGACCGGAGACTGTAAGTTTGGTGCTGTATGCAAGTTCCATCATCCCAGGGAGCGAATAATTCCTACTCCCAATTGTGCACTGAGTCCATTAGGCCTACCTTTGCGCCCGGTAAGAGTTAGTATACATGTCTTTAAGTATGCTCTCTCATGTGTATTGCAATTTTTTGGATAGATTTGTCTGGCTATGTTGGCTTTGTCTCTTTAATCTAACTAAAGCATATTGCTACTTGGGTGAACGAAAGCTTGTCAGAGTATTGGTATTGACATGGCAATGGTTATCCAAAAGATCTATAAGATATTCTAGTAACCTTAGGAAGAATGGAAGAACGACGCTCCCTCAGTGGAGATAGCTATATATAGAGAGAGCCTCATGGGCCATATGGGCCTATAGTAGATGTACACTTAACGCCTTTCAAACTCAAGGTGGATGTGGAGGATTTGAAACATGGTGGCCTCACTCTCGGTGGCCGTGGCGGCGGCTTCTTGCTCGTTGGCGATGGCCACAATGACCCCGAGGCGGTGGGATTCGAAGGACAAAAACTGATCCCTGCGCCTCACAACATCGAGCTTCCCCTACAGGCCGCGCTTCGCCGCATGGAGGCCCTTGATCTCGCCCGCCACATTGTGGAGTTTGGGCGTGCTGTCCCTGCTGTTGGTGTCAAACTTGGAGTCCACCGCGGCGTCAGCGGCGGTGGAGGAGGTGACCATCTCCTAGCCATTGTCTGTCGGGTACCCTCCTCTCTTCTCGGTGCGACGCAGACCGGTGACCATCTTGCTGCCTTCTTGGTGCTGTGCAGCCAGCGCAGGCGCACCTCCGTTTTTCTTGGCGCGATGAGTGGTGACTGTTGTTGTGCCTAGCTCACCCAATCGGATGGGATTGGGTGTGGGCTTTTAGCTAGACAGGTTGGATGTGGAGAACAGGTGCTGTCGGCTGCTGAGGTGTTCTCTTTGTGACGTCAGCCCATTTGCAGCACGTGAGACAGGCAGTGGCAGACCGCACCGAAAAAAAAACAGCAATGGGATTGTGGGTGGATTAGATTAGATGAGTCTAACCCTAACGGCCTAACCCTCATCCTTGGCTGTGATACCATGTTACTAACCTTAGAAAGAGTGGAAGAACGATGCTCTGTCAGTGGAGATAGCTTTTTTTTCTCGAAAAACGCAGGAGAGCTGCGCATCATTCTATTAAGAAGTGAACAAAAAGGGAAGAACCCATACAACACACCCCAGGCCAACCGAAAAAGGAGGCATCACACACACATACACATTAACTCACGCCAACTCACACGACTCCCCAAGAACTCTCTGATCCTTAGGATATTATGCGCGCCTTTATGCTTCAAAAGGCGACCAACAGAAGCTTTAGGATCCTAGCTTTCTGAATGGCGGGCAGTCAGGAGGGAAATTCCTCGAGCCCCAGCCAACGACCATAATTTTCGCTCTTCTCTAGCAATGATCAAAACTCTTCTAATATCAGGGGCTGCTCCATCAAAAACACACCTGTTGCGATGAGTCCATACAGTCCAGGCTCCAAGAATTATGAGAGAATTGATTCCATGTGAATTTATGTCACTGGTAGCACTAGTCACTCTATCCCACCAATCTAAAAAGGATAGTTCGGTGGGCTGAGGGGAGAGGGATTGCAGGCCAACTTGTGACAAGAAACGGAACCAGAACTCTCTTGTGAAGACACAACCAATGAGGAGATGATCAATGGTTTCGGCTGCTTGGTCACACAAAGGACAGCGCTCAGGATGAGGGAGACCTCGGCGAGCTAAACGATCTGATGTCCAACATCTATTATGAGCAACCAACCACAAAAAGAAACTACATTTAGGCGGCGCCCAAGTCTTCCAAATTTTTTCCCACGGCCTCAAAGGAATGGAACCCAAAAATAGGCCCCCATAAGCTGATTTATCAGAATATTGCCCATCTGAAGCAAGTCGCCATATATGTCTATCTTGTACTTCAGGCTGCAGCTCCAAGTCTGATAAGAGGTCCCATAGGAGGAAAAAATCGGTGATGACCCCAACCGTGCGAGCCCCCTGTATGTCTGAACTCCATGCATGGTTAGTGAAGGCTTCTTGTACCGTTCTCTTCTTGCGTCTCCTAACAGCAACAGCAGCAAAGAGGCGAGGTGCTACATCTGCAATGCATTGTCCATGAAGCCATTTATCCATCCAGAAAAGGGTTGTTGCTCCGTCTCCAACCTCAGAATAAATTGCCGCTGCAAAGAAGACCCTTACTTGTTCAGGTACATGGATTGGGAGGGCTGCCCATGGCCGATCAGGTTCTGTTTTTTGAAGCCAGAGCCAACGCATACGCAAGGCCCAGCTAAGGGACTTGAGATCTGCAATTCCTAACCCACCTAATTCAATCGGTCGACATACTTTGACCCACGCGACCAGACAGTGCCCTCCTTGTGCATCCCTTCGACCTTTCCAAAGAAAACCACGCCTAATTTTGTCCACTGCTTTGATGGCCCATGGTGGAAGATCAATAGCCATGAGCATATAGATAAGCATGCCAGTGAGCACAGATTGAACTAGAACTTTTCTCCCAATTTTGGTCATCAGATTTGCTTTCCAGCCCGGAAGCTGATCGGCAATGCGGTCAATAATGGGCTGCACTTGCTCCTTTGTAAGTTTCTTCAAAGAGAGGGGTAAACCTAGATATTTGCATGGAAAACTGGCAATTTCACATGGCAGCAGGTTCTGTATAGTTGCCAGCTCGGTTGCACCACATCTAATGGGTAATACACTACTTTTCTGTAAGTTTGTCTTGAGCCCTGTTGCCTCTCCAAACAGATCAAGAATGCCCATTGTTAAATTGATATCCCCAGCCACTGGTCTAAGAAATAACACCACATCATCTGCATAAATAGAAATTCGGTGTTGCAAGGCCCGCCTTGACAGTGACATCAACAAGCCCTCGGCTTCAGCCTTCGAAATCATATGCCCTAAAACATCCATGACCAAGATGAACAACATCGGGGAAAGGGGGTCGCCCTGCCGTAATCCACACCGATGGACGATATGATCTCCAGGGATTCCATTCAGTAGCACTTGGGTGGATGAAGAGCAAAGAAGCCCACTAATTATATCCCTCCAAACTTGCCCAAAGCCTAGCTGCTGCAAAATTTCAAGGAGGAAAGGCCAAGCCACGGAGTCAAATGCTTTTGAAATATCCAACTTGAGAAGAATACGGGCCTGTTTCTGTTGATTAAGAAATCTCGCTGTCTGCTGCACCAGCATGAAATTATCTTGTATAAAGCGTCCTTTAATGAAGGCGCTCTGAACGGGAGATACCATCTGTTGCAGCCGTGAAGCAAGACGATTAGATAGCATCTTTGTGATTAATTTGGCAAAGCTATGCACCAGACTTATAGGTCTGAAATCCTTGGGCTGTTCGGCCCCTTCCTTCTTGGGGAGGAGTGTGATGTATGCAGAATTGAGCACCCCAAAATTTGCAAGCTTCCTACTCCAAACTGCAGAGAAGGCTGCCATGATGTCTTCTTTTATGATGGCCCAACAAGTTTTATAAAAGCGACCTGTGTATCCGTCCGGCCCTGGAGCCTTATCTGAAGGTAATTGCTTGATTGTCATCCACACCTCTTCAGTAAAGGGAAGTTCCAGATCAGACAGATCATGTGCATTAATTCCTAATTCTGCCAAATTGATAGTGTACTCCCTTGTTGTGCAACTTCCCAACACACATTCAAAATATTCATCAATGACTGCAGCTTTTTCTTCATGTGTTGTACATATTTGATCTCCTGACAATAATTTTCCAATAAAATTCTTCCTCTTCCGGTGTCTGGCATGAAGGTGAAATAAATGTGTATTAGCATCCCCTTCCTTGAGCCAGTTAATTCTTGACCGTAACCGAGCCATTGTGCGCTTGAGAGATGCAAGGGCTAAGCTATGTTTCTTCAGATTGTTTTTAAGCCATAATTCTTTCTGTGAAAGTTGGCGGCTGTCTTGAGCAATTTCAAACTGATGGAGAATCTCTCTTGCTAAGGCGAGCTGAGTTGTAATCCGGCCAACTCCTTTTTCACTCCAGCTTTGTAGACTCTTGGTGACAGCTTTGAACTTCATATCCAAAGATATGAAAGGGCACGGTCCAGGAGGAACAGAAGACCAAGCAGTAGCAACCGTCTCATGAAAGCCGTCAAGTTTGGGCCAGAAAGACTCAAAGTGAAACCTGCGTTTTCCTGGTATATTGTCATGAAGACCAAGTAGCAATGGGCAGTGGTCAGAGTCTTCAGAAGCCATGCTCTGAAGTATACAGTTGGGGAATCTGTTCTCCCAATCCATTGAACACAACACTCTGTCTAATCTCACCAGGGTTGGGGAGTTCTGTAGATTTGACCAAGTGTATTTGCGACCATGCAAAGGTAACTCTTTGAGGGCCAGATCATTAATTAGTTTCCTAAAGCGCCCCATCATTGCCCTATTCAAATTAGAATTGTTCTTATCTTCATCTTTGTAGATTAAATTTAAATCTCCTGCCACCATCCAAGGCCCTGGGCATGCTGCACGAATATCACGTAACTCTTGTAAAAAGAGAATTTTTTCATCATTTCCTTGAGGTCCATAGACACAGGTCAACCACCAAGTTTGTCCACTCTCCTGAAAAAACTGAATTGACACACTGTAGTTGTCTCCTCGCCAAACTCCTGAAACTTTGACATGTCGTCTCCAGGCTACCAGGATTCCGCCACTAGCACCAACTGATGGGGCAGCTACGAAATCAGAGAAGTCCGAACCTAGAGCAGACAGGAGGATTCTATGGGACGTAGCTGAGATTTTTGTCTCCTGGATACATACAACGTCAGCCCGAGAATTATCCACAAAAGTGCGCACTGAATCTTGTCTTGCGGTGGAATTTAAACCCCTCACGTTCCAAATTAAAATTTTACCAGGATCCATTAACTGAAGATGTAGAAATGACCGACAGCCAGAGCGCTAATAGGCTAGCTCAGCAATTCCTCATCAGCCCCCTGTCCAAGGTCATCAGGCAGGGACCAGTTGAACAGGGCTGTCAATGCTTGCAGATGTGAATCAGACAAGGGTTGTCCAAATAATTTTGCATATTCATCCTGGGCTTGTTGATCAATGCCTTCATTCTCACCAATGATGTCCAGAGCCCGCATGACCTTCTTCCTTGTTCCTCTTTCCAGATCTTCAGGACGAAATTCCACCGCCACACCAGCAAGCCGGCGACTACGACGTGGTGTCGCACCGGTCTTGCGCCTTCGCTTGTTGACTGCCGGCGCCGGGAGCAGGCCACCAGCCCGACGAGTGAGCTTGTTGAGGAAGGCCACTTGAGCCACAGGCAGAGGAGAGGAGGGGCGTCCACCCAGGGGCGGAATCCCATCAGGAAAGTCGACGCTGGTGGGGGTTGAAGGCACAGGCAGGGCCGGGGGTGGACCTGTCATTGAAGGAGCCACCGGAACAGCCGGCCTGCCAGCGGAGGTCGAGTACGCCGGTGGGGCTAGAGATGGAGCTGCCACAGCAGCCGCCAAACCACCAGCCGGGGAGCTTGAGGATGAGCCTCCGGGTTGTTGAAGACGGCGTAGATCACGGCGCCTGGTGTAGACCTTGAGGGGTCGAATCTGTACCCTGGATTGGGTCGGCGACGCTGCGAAGATGCCCGCCAGGGAAGAGGATGGCGGAGGAGTCCGTGGCGAGGCCGGCAACTCCGTTGCCTCGTCACAGGGGAAGAGGAGCGGCGATCTAGGTGAGGCCGGTAAATCCGTTGCCTCACCAAGGCCCAGAGCTGAAGCCTCATTTTCTTTGGGTGCTGGTTCTTCATCGGGCCCTGAGAAATTCGCAGGCCCAGTGGCATGAGGTCCACTCGAATGTGGCCCATGGACTATACAACCTTCCTGGGCATCATGAATTGCAGCTGGAGGAGCCGCCTCATCCACCGAGCTTCCACAATCTTCCTTGGCAATTGCAGCTGGAGGAGCCCCCTGCACGCCGATTGACCGCAGGTCTTGGTCAAGGTGGGCAGAAGACGTTGCCGCACCGCCCTCGAGGGTCGAGGCCAATTGAATGGCCTTAGTTAATGGCCCGTCGCGCACGTCGTGACTGTCCCGCGAGTTAAGTCGCGGGCCCTCTGTTCCAACGGCTGGAGCAGTGGCCGTAGGCGAAGGAGAAGCTTCGTCGTTGGCGCTGCAAGAAGCCGTGGGACCCAGCCGCTCCCAGACCGGCCGCCGTCCCGACCCGCCGCGGAGAAACTCAGCGCCGCTCGATCGAACACGGCGCGCCACCGCGGCCCCGTCGAGGAGAACAAGCAGAACATTTGCCGGGGAGGTGCGACGGAGGGGCAGAGGGTCATCTTGAACGCCTAGCATCGAGACGATCGCCGCAGCCACGTCCTCAACCGCCGCCGTGTCACCGCCGACGGAGATGAACACAGCCTTTGGTTCCTCCGCTGGAACGATCCTCTGCTGGGAGCCATCAACCGGTGGGGGCTCCGAACAGGTCGTAACCGACGGGCAACGGTTACGCGGTCGACGTCGCCGCCGCCGACGGCCAGGAACAGGGCGCTGCCCCGCCTCATGGCGCAGTCGAACAGGCTCCGCGCGCGCCAAGCCCTCGGGCGGAAGCGAGACGAGGGCGGCCGCGGGCTCCGGAGCCTGGGAGACCCGCTGCCAGACCGGGACGCGCGGAGGTGGCGGCAGCCGTCGGCGACGGGCCGCCCCGCCGCTGCTAGCTTCGCCAGGGCACACATAGGAACGGTGTCCCAGGGCCTTGCAACGGAAACACCTGGTCTTCTGTCGGCACCGGGCCGCGAAGTGCGTCGGCGAGAAGCAGTTGAAACACCGACCGACAAGGTCAGCGGGGACTTGACGACGGGGACGAGCCATACGCAAACGCCGGCGACGGGCGGTGCGGGACTCGAACATTTGCCAACCATCAGCGTCGGGAGCTGCGGCAGGGCGGGAGTGGTCGGAGACTTGGCGCCGGGGAGGAGGTCTCGAAGCACGAACCGCCGCGCCTGGCAGCGCACGAGCCTCCGCGGATGCGCCAGCCGCCGCTGATGCCGACGCGGGTGCAGGTCCCGTGGAGGACAGCACGATATCACGGAAGGAGCGAGGAGAAGCAGCGGGAATCGACGCCGAGGACGGGCTTGTGTCGTTCCACCGCTCCAGCTTGGAGCGGCCACGAGAGACGAACGGCGCCGCGTGAGGGGACAGGTTGGGGGAGGAAACCGACGCCCGACGGGAAGGGGAGGCTGCGCTGGCAGCGGGGGTGGCCACCGGACCCAGGGCGGGCACCGGCGAGGGGCTGGGGAGGGGCGGGGCGACGGGAGAGGAGAGGTCGGACATACTGAGTTTTTTGGAACTATCAAGTGGCCAAAATCTCCAGTGGAGATAGCTATATAGAGAGAGAGCCTCATGGGCCTGTAGTAGATGTACACTTGTCAATTCTTTGGTGTAAAATTCAATTGCTTAAGAGGTGTTTGCAGAAATTGTAATCCAGGGTTGTCATGTCCCAATAGTTATATCTCCTGGTTCTCTACTGTATCTTAATTTTTAGAGGAACTAGTGACTGCTAAACTGAATTCTTGCTTGGGGCTATACAGCTGTTCCAAGAGCCAATCCTTAATGAGATGTTTTGCGATGTATACTCTTAGCGCAATACTGCTAATTGAATTTCCTTAAATTTTAGGATCGGTATGGTATTAATTTCATACAGCAGTTGCTACTTTTTGATGATTCTTGGTTAATTCATTGCATAATGGCTCACTTCCTTGATCTGGCTGCAGTTTGCTTGATAATTTTTGTTTATTCTCTGTTAGTTCTGTTTCACTCATGATATGCAAAACTACTATCACATAGTTAAGCTGAACATGATCCACTTTTGTCCACACATTATTTTACTATATCTGGTAACTACATGCTTGAGAAGCAGTATATTGGGTTATGCACTGGATACCTTGCCATGGATTGTACTGTAATATATACTGTCACTTATCCTTTTTCATTTTCTTTATCATTGTTGTTGTACTTATTACCTATGGTTACCCACAAACGACGAACCTTAGAACTAATGCCAAGGTTGATATCATGCAATACTTGACACTGGTGGTATAATACAAACATGCTATACATACATGCTGCTTAAACATCTGTTTCTTCTGCTTACAGGGAGAGCCAATATGCAGTTTCTATAATCGCTATGGCATGTGCAAGTTTGGTCCAAATTGCAAATTCGATCATCCAATGGGAAGTGCTATGTATGGCCATGCTTCATCACCAACTAGTGAGGCCCCAACTTCTCGGCGTATGATGGCACATGTACCATCGCATCCAGAAGTATCACCTGACAGTGGCTCGGGAAGGTCTAGGAGGATCGCCCATTCTGATTCCCAGCAAATACCCTCCGTTGAAAGGAGCACTGAGAGAGAGGCGTCCTAAGCCATCCTCGGTGTCTTCGTTCATGCTGCCTCCCTCCCATTCTTGACTGGAGTAATTATCTGCAACAACATTTGAGGATCCGAAGCTGTACAGGTCTTTTGCCTCACCTTTGAGCTTTACATACCGGAGCTTGCTTCAACATGTATTGCATTCAGGCAGGAAAAAGTTCTTGCCTGTTCGGGATGCTCATTTGCCCCCATTGAAAACGGGAACAAAGCTACCTTATTTAAACATATGTATGGAACCAACTCACCTCTGGACATTCAAACCCATTCGAGCAATGTGCCCTGGTCCCGGTGTTGTAGTTATAGAGGCTGTGTTTCGATGGACAAAGCTTTTGCGAAACTGACTGGGGATGCGCAAGCATAACCTCTTTTGTTAATTATTATCTCGTTTTTTCTTAGCATCTCTCTTTTCATAAGGGCAACCCCCGCACTCTGAAAGTGTGCGTGTTGAGGATTGGGAAATAATAGGTTGCCATCATATGCTCTGTATTTACCCACCATATTTAAACTCGGTTACTTGAGTCATTTTATCTTGGTGGTTCTGGCTTAGTCGGTCAATTTGCCTGGATATTTTGATTCTACATCCTGTACCAACTGCCCTCGGTGCTTATCTGCGATTAAGATACAAGATGACATGATGCTAATGATAAAGTGATGATAGAGTTTTGATTCTGGACCAATGGTAACTTGTCGGACCATGATATTGAGCGAAGTTCACACCCATTTCTACCAAAAGCAAATAGACACAGTTAGACACTGCACTGACCACTGGGTGCCTCCGCTGCTGCTGCTGCTGCTGCTTCCTGCTATCCCACTGCTGAGCCCGGCCACCGGCACGTATTCCAGCTGGTTACTGTCGTTCCTGTTTTTCTTTCTAAATTCTACATGTTCATGAAGATAATGCTAGGATCCTTGGCAGCCGAATAAAAAAACAAATCAAATTGTTTACTATTCGACCAAAAGTATGCGCCATGAATTCCTCCTTTATTAAATAGTAATATAGTATCAGCCATGATTACATATAATCGGTATGCCAAAAACATGCGATCATTAATTTCTAATTAGACTAATCATCCATTACAATACTAGCTAGCCGATTAATTATTTTATAAGTCACAAGAGCTTTATATGATCGACCACAATTAATTTGATAACCAAGCCGAACTAAACTTGAGTTTAACTAATCCGGCCAAATAAAATACCTAAACATACTGTAAAGCTCGTAGTATAAAATTATGTGGTAGGTCGTATTTGGCAGGGCTCTGGCTCTAGCATCTTGTGGCTCATGCAAAAAGTCATGCTAAACAGTATCTACCAAATGTCTCCTTACTAGGAGTCCGGAGGAGTTGGAGTCATTTTTTTATAGAGGAGCCAGGGTCATAAAAATGTATCTTCTTTCGGTTTTTCCTCACAAACCTCCTACAAATTATTACAAAACTACTACTAAAGCTGTTTTTGACAAACGATTTTCAAAAATAAGTCCAACTCCACCAAAAAGCTACTTCACATGAGGAGCATGAGCCATCTTAAGGAGGGAGGAGTCAGAGCCTCCTAAATAGGTTCTTAATATCATGCTATATCTCGTCCAGGCTCCATAAAAATTATGGCTCCGCCACTGCACCAATGGTAGATGGCTCCTGTTGCTCACTTTAACTGCCCTGCCATCCAACCACAACCTCACCAACCTCAACTATGCCCTATTGCAACAGCAGCGAAGCGCCGAAGCTAGAGCAATTTAGAAAAAAAATGCAATTACCTTATGGTGTATAGACCTGTATTATAAGAGTGTATATACGGTGGATTAGAATCAATATTTTCTTTTCATTTTTAGGGGGATGATTTTGCACCCCCCTAACGACACATACCTTTGCCCTCTGCCCTCCCGACCTCCACCAACACACCCGTGATATCCCTACTGTAGCTCTGACCACCGCCCTCAGCCACCACCAATGGCTGCCGGCACTTGGTTCCCTCCCCTACACCGTCGACCACCCTCCAAGGAAAGGAAGTCCGGTCAATGACTACTGCCCACCTTTACGTGTTAGATAAACAGGTTGTCATGCAATTGTGTCCATGCCCCCGTCCAGAAATGGTAGTAGTATTTAGCGAGAGGAAAAGTCATATAAATTAAATTTTGACCCTCGATTTCTCTTATACTATGTAGTCAATTGCTAAAAAGTTAATATTATCACAGAGGTCATTTGAATACAAATCTATTGATTCAAGCTTTATGCTCTAAACTTGCATACAATTTGACTAATTAACTTGCATACAATTTGACTAATTGTTGGTTAAAGTGTAAACTTTGACTTTTTCTTCTAGTCAAATACGACTACCATTTCTGGACGAAGAGAGTAACAAAGTAGCAACTAGCAACAACTCTTATTTAGAAGAACTGTTAGGCACATTGTATCCATTGTAATAAGATGAGATCAATCTCCTAGTGTATTCTTTGAGTGCACGCTCATAAGTATCAAGGTTGTATATTAACGTAGACAACACGTGGAGAAGGTGTGTTGTTTTCACAAAAAACTTTTGCTCCTCTGATCACTCTTAGTATGCCGCTGACCACTACCAACCATCGTAAGTCAACCTTACGAACGAAGAATCAAGGTCCAGCTAGCGAGAGCAGGCATCGGAATCGGAACCCTAAAACCTAACCCTTAACCTGGCAGCCCTTTGTATTCTCCTTCCTTTGGCAAGCTGCCCCGAGAGGCATCGCATTTCAACGGGGCTTAGCATTTACTAAAGTGAGTGTAGCATTGATTAAAACAGGTAAATTTGTTACTTGAAGATATATCCTCCAATATTGACATTTACTGGTGAACACTACCCAATGATAGTTTTTGCTACTAGATATTTTTTTAATTATGGTAATTAGCTTGTGGACAACCTAGTTATTATAAAATAATAATTTCCATCTGCAAGAGAAACTTAGAGACCATGTTTTCTACTCCCTCCGTCATAAAATAAGTGTCGCTATAATATTCGTGCCAGTCAATAGATTTATAGAAAATATTAGCAAAATTTGTATCTCCAAATAAGTTTATTATATGAAAATAGATTCAATGATCTATCCCATCATAATATTATTCGCCGTAAATGTAAGTATTTTATTATATATATCTGGTGAAAGTTAAAAGTGTTTGATTTCTCAAGAAGCGAGAACGACACTTATTGTGGGACAAAGGGAATATGTCATCTTAAAAATAAAAGTTAAATAACGAGTTGAAATTCAAATTTGTCAAACGACCTCAGATGGCGAAACCACCAACATCAAAGTTATAGATCTCGATCAGAACAACTCTGTAGTTGATGACTTTTTTTATCTGAAGTCGTTTAAGATTCTAAATATTCATTTTAAAATCTTGAGAAGTTAATACTAAAGGAATATACACGCTATATGGACACTACTGACTTAGGGGTGGAGTGGTCAGAGGAGTTACACGTGAGGACATAGGTCTTAGTTTCGAATCCCAACACCGCGTAACGCGCGGATTTTCGCGTGACTTGTAACTCGCAACGCACGACCGTGCGACTGGCTGGTGAGGCCTTCCCGGGATTAATTCAATTTTTTTGCTATTTTTTTTACCCAATTTTGGAATTTCTGAAAACTTTATCACCACCGGCTGCTAACATGAACCGATGGTGAATTTTCATCACAGTCGGTTTCCTAACCGGCGATCATTACCACCGACTTTCACTGCCGAGGGCCAAAACCATCGGTGAAGGGGGATCTGGAGCCGGCGGTGATGAACTTTTTGTAGTACTGATAGGAAATGCTTGATTAGCTAATAAAGTTTAAGAAGAAGCAAGATCTAAGTTTTGCTTCATTTGCGTTGCTTCGTTAGATTGATGCTATTGTTTGGGAAATCTATTTCCTTGTCTTAGCGCGGAGACGACTGAAGAGCTGCATCCGTCAATTGCTGATGACAGGCAGCGCGGAGCGAAAATGGGAGCTCCTGATGCTGGATAGGGACAAGCAGGAGTGGGCCTGGGCATCCCTGGTGTGGAGGAGCCAACGGCTGCCGGGCCGACCTCCCCTGGTGGTGGGGCACATGATGAGGGTGACCCTGCGGACGCATTGGGCGACGAAGAGGTGTGGGCCACGGCGAGCGTGCCAGTTGGCTCTGCTGGATCGGGAGCGGGCACCGTGGGGCCTACATCAGGTAGCGCAGCGCAGGAGCCGCCCGCAGACGTGGAGCATGCGGCGCCCGAGGCGTCGCCAACGATGGAGATAGGCCCCGGACGTCCTGTCCGGGCATAGCAGCATCCGAGGAGATCTCCTCCGAGGATGGCTGCTGTACAAGTTGAGGAAATACCATGAGAGCCTGCCCAACCTCCTCAACTCCTCCGCACGGTTATCCGACATGGCGACGAGTTCGGCATGCTGGAAGACGAGGAGGCGACCGCGGAGGTGAAGAGGCTGAGGGCCGACTTGTCAGCAATGGTAGGCCAGATTGAGGTAAGTCCATAGCAATCTTGTTGCTACTTTCTTCCTTGGGTATGGTT
Organism: Saccharum hybrid cultivar R570; assembly: GCA_038087645.1. Taxonomy (NCBI): domain Eukaryota; kingdom Viridiplantae; phylum Streptophyta; class Magnoliopsida; order Poales; family Poaceae; genus Saccharum; species Saccharum hybrid cultivar. The sequence continues at coordinate 1,878,677 of JAQSUU010000754.1, read as the reverse complement.
TGTGACCAATTGCTTCTATAGAATGTGATGAAGACGTCCGAGTAGCGCCGACAAAAGCTGGACGAGATGGCTCCTGTTCTCGAGGAGAACAAGAAACTACAGTCATCGGTGAAGGACCTGGAGGCGAGGCTGACCCGGACGCGTCATCGAGAGGAGGACTTGGAGGTGAAGGTCCTAGCGTTGGAGAAGGAGCACCAATTGCTAGAGACAGACAGAGCAGCTTAGCTGCAGTGCAAACCAGCAGAAAGGTAAGAACTAAAGTGTTGTCCTATGGATGTTTGGTGTCGTGAATTGTTTATCTTTTCTTGTGCCGAGTTGGAGACAGAGCTTGACCTTTCCCGCGAGGCCATCACCCAACTCCAGAAGGATAAGGAGGAGATGGAGGAGAAGGCCGATAGGGTCATGAGGGACCTTGAAGGTGAGGGTATCTTCTATAGAATCCATTCTTGTAGTGCTGGGAACATGTTCTAACATGTCAATGCCTTGTTGAAGAATATCGGTACAATGCCCAAGCGCAGTTCAAGGTCTTCGGAGACTAGGTGATGGCCCGATAGGATAAACTGGAGGCGGTGATAGCGGGGATCAAACCCGTGCGTGACTACGACAGCTTTGAGCCACCCGAGGGATCGATGCTGCTGCCCGGCGATGTACCCCTCCCCCCCGGCCGATCTTAGATCAGTGCCAAAGGGCCTGGACGGACTTCAAGGGGTTCACATGCAGTGTTGCCCAAGGAGCCGTCATCCATGCGCTCGCAGTGCTATGGTCGCATTACCCTTTGGTGAAACCTGAAGTGATATGACTGGCTATGCCCGAGGAACGACTGCGGCGAAGATCACAAAGCTGGAGGACGAGGCGAAGGAAGCGGTGGTGAAGCTTGCTGGAGACGTTGACCTGTTCAGCGAGGGATGAGTCAATGTCCAGTAGATTAGGAAAAAAACTTATATTGGAATGCTGTGTAAGGTTGCTTAGCAGCTTTTGTTGAACACTAAGTGTTATTTTGTAGTTTATATTTAATATAAACTGTCCAGCCAGTTAGTTTGTAGCTGAGTCACCAGCCCTGGCTAGCCCGTAGACCATAACGTGGAGTGCGGAGCTTATGTACGTGTAGGAAAACAAGGCGTCGCCAAAGAGCCGCTGCTGACCACCTATAACGCAGAGGGTAGGCGCTTGTGCAAGTGTAGGGAGAAGCCAGAGACAGGGTTGTCTCTAGGAGCATGAGCGTAAACATGACTGTTCGGGGATGTGCCTTAGGCAAAATCGTATGTCATCTTTAAGATGCTATACATGGAGAAAGATCGCTTAGCAAATAAACAGGGAGAAAACAACATGAAGAAACATCAGAGCAAAAACTTTATTTAATACTCAATTATGAAAGGTACATATCTTAGTATGGAATGTTTCATGGATAAAAACACCCTAAGGAGGTCGATGTGCCAGGAGTTCAGGACGTCTACTTCGTTCATGTCGCACAATCTGTAAGACCCTAGTCAGGTGACCGTCTTGACGATGAAGGGGGCTTCCTAGGGTGATGAGAGCTTGTGCATCCCGTCCATCTTCTATTTCCTATGGAGGACTAAGTCTCCAATCATGAAGAATCTATCATTGACATTGCAGTTGTAGTATCTGCGCAAGCCATCCAGGTACTTAGCCATCCGAACATAGGTGACTAGGTGCTCTTCTTCTAGGCGATTGACATCATCGAGCTAGGCTCGGTCAGAGTTCTCCTCATCATAATGCTCCACCCTGGGTGCTCGAAAGGTGACATCAGCGGGTAAAACAGCTTCGAAGCCGAAAACCATAAAGTATGGGGACACAACGGTGTTGTGACTGGGCTAGGTTCTTAGCCCCCAGACCACAGCTAGGAGTTCCTTGAGCCATTTGCCTTAGTGCTTCTGCTCCTTCTCATAGAACCTCTTCTTCAATGCATCTAGGATCATGCTGTTGGCGCGTTCGACCTGTTCGTTAGCCCCGGGGTGAGCCATGGAGCGTACTTGACTGAGATGCATCTCTCGTCACAAAAATCCCAGAAGTCACTACCAGTGAATGTGGACCCTAAGTCAGTGATGATGCTGTTGGGTAGGCTGAACCTGTGTATGATGTCATCAAGCAGCTCAGCTGCCTTCTTCGCTATAGCCTAGACAAGGGGTTTGTATTCGATCCTCTTGGAGAATTTTTCGATGCAGACGTAAACCCAGTGGAATTCTCCTGGCGCAGGCTTGAACGGTATGATCATATCTAGCCCCCAGCATGCAAAGGGCCAAGATGTAGGAATCGTCTATAGAGCCTAAGCCGGGAAGTGGATTTGCTTAGCAAAAAACTGGCAATTCTCAAACCGGTGAATGAGTGCTTCTATGTTGGCGACGGCTAAAGGCCAATAGAAACCAGCTCAAAAGGCTTTGCTGACCAGTGTTCTAGTGGCTGCGTGGTTTCCACAGGTGCCAGCGTGGATCTCCTTAAGTATCTTCCCTCCTTCTTCCTTTGATACACACTTTTGGAGTAGCTCCTCCTTGGCATTCTTACTCATCAACTTTCCATCAACTAGGACATAATGCTTGCTATGGCGGGTGAAAGGATCAAGATGCCCAAGAGGGGGGGTGAATTGGGCTTTTCTAAAAATTAATTGCAAGAATTAAATCCTACAAGCCAAACTTCACCTATAGTGCCTACTAGTGTTCCTTGATTCTACCGGTAAAAGTTTTGCACCCTAAGTTCCAATCCTAGACTAGCATGGCAATTCTAGGAAAGTAAACAAGCAATGAAAGTAATGCACGAATGTAAATGCTTGAAAGTAAGGGTTAGGAACACGGTGATGTTTTGCCGAGGTATCGGAGAGTCGCCACTCCCCACTAGTCCTCGTTGGAGCACCCGCGCAAGGGTGTAGCTCCCCCTTGATCTGCGCAAGGATCAAGTGCTCTCTACGGGTTGATTCTTCAACACTTCGTCGCGGCGAATCATCCAAAACCGCTCACAACATGAGTTGGGTCACCCACAAGCTCGTCGGATGATCACCAAACTCCCAATCACCACCAAACCGTCTAGGTGATGGCGATCACCAACAGTAACAAGCTAGAACTCTCACTTGACCACAACAAGCCTAATGAGAAGATGGATGCACACTTGCTACACTCTTGTCACTAGAGAGGAATCTCAAACTTTGGTTCTCAAATCACTATCCTCACTAGGGCTCTTGCACTCCCTTGCACTCCAAAGGTGTTTCTCAGCTGAACAAATGAGCAAAAGTCATTTAAAAGAGGTGGAGGGGATGTATTTATACACCCCACAGACAAATCCAACTGTTACCTATCGAATCAGCAAAACTCGCGCTGACCGGACGCGCTGATCGACGTGACCGGACGCGTCGGTCAAGTGTAACGGTCGAAAACCGAAAGTCAGCGCTGAGTGACCGGACGCGCCGGTCAGAGATGACCGGACGCGCCGGTCAGGGATGACCGAACGCATCCGATCATGCAAGAACCTAACTTAACTTTTGACCTGACGCTCGACCGCGTCCGATCACAGATGACCGAACGCGTCAGGTCAGCTTGGGACCTTACTGGAATGTGACCGGACACGTCCGATCACTTCACAGTCGTGTCCGATTACACTTTTACCCTCTAAAACACGTGTCAGACTGACCACCGCGTCCGGTCCTCACAAGGACCGCGTCCGGTCGATCAGTTACCGACGCAGTGACTTGTTAAAACTGACCGGACGCATTCGGTCATGACAAAGACCGCGTCCGGTCAAGGGTAAACTGCTCAAACATCTTCTAAACGCGACGCAACTTGAACCAAGTTGCTTCCAACTAAACTTTGAGCTTTTCTAGAGCTACCTAATTCTAAGTTTGACAAGTGTGCACCACACCTAAACAAAAGACTCACCAAGGTCAAGCTACTCGCTTATGCCCCCCTTTATAGTACGGTCAAAGGAAGAAACAATGATCCTAACGACTATTCCAGATGTAACTCAACACCTTGACATCCGGAACTAACCGTCCTTAATCTTGTCGTTGATCCTTTGAAAACCGAAACGATTTCCATCAAGGGACATGAATACCACAGTGCCTAAAGCAGTTATCAACTCCATGACCTAACTTACCAACATTTCTGCAAAACACACGTTAGTCATGGTAATAATGCGTTGTCATCAATTGCCGAAACCAACACCGGGGCCTAGATGCTTTCAATCTCCCCCTTTTTGGTGATTGATGACAACACTTATATTCAGAAGTTATAAGTTAAGGTTTTCGATCATGCTTGGTTCACATAAGCATAAAGCTGTAAGCACAAGGGGTTAGTCATTATTTATGTGTTCCAAGCCAACTGAGTGTACTCATAAGATAAAACATGAAGAGTTAGTAAACAAAAAACATAGCTCATATGAAATTGGAGTAAGGCACAGAAGCACAACCTTATGAGCTAAACACAAATAAGCGACATGTTATGATATAAAGTCTCACGAACTCATAGTCACACAAATGCAGGGCGAGAAAATAAACATGATGCATAAATGTAGCACACAAGAAAAATGAAACCCTCTATCAACACTCCCCCTGAATCTATGCTCTCTCTCCCCCTTTGGCATCAACCACAAAAAAACTAATCTAAGGATCTGACGGGGGAACAGAAGCTGTCGTGTCGGGTGCCGAGGAGCGCGGAGTGATCATGAACTGTGAAGTATCCTCCTTAGACTCTGAACTGTCAGGCTGACCCTCTGTAGATAGACGTGACAGAGAAGCGGTCTGGGTCGGTAGAGTAGGTGCAGCAACTGAAGGTGTAGTAGCAACTATAGGAGCAATCACTGTCGCCTAAGCCTGAAAGACACCAAGAGTAGGAGGATCTGTCGAAGCAACTGAGTATGGCACAGTCTCTATAGTCCCGGCCCCTGACACTGGAGGAAGAACAGTCTCTGAAGCTGACATCCCTGTAGTGGTCTCAACAGTGGTATACGAGGGTGACGGCTGTCCAGTCAGCTCACTGTAGGTGGCACTCAAGTCAGTGAAAGGAGTGTCTGAGAGGAGGTGAGGTCCCGGTTGAGTTGGTGGAGTAAACCCTGTCTGGATAGGGGTGAAACTCGGAGACTAATGTAACACCCCAGGTGTTTAGCTCCTTAATGGCATTGCATTTGCATGAGCATAAGCAAGCATCATTCATTTCATGCATAAGCTTATGATATGTTTATATTTCATGTGAAGTAAGAAGTGAGTAGTGTGCAAAACATAAATACCTTATGTGCAATGTCCTTGTGAGACATGTCAACCACTTTAGTGTAACATAACTATCAAGTGTTGTGCAACACACTCATGCAACATGTGCAACATGGGCTTGCAACATTTGGGTGAAAGTATTGAAATACTTGTTCCAAAGAATGTGACACTAGGAACTTTGTGCAACCAATATGTAGAGTGGTTAATTAGGTCTTATAACACCTTAATTACATTTAGGGTAAGTAGTGGAGCAATGTTCATGTTGACCAAAATTACCAAATTGCCCTTCCAAATGTTGTTGACCAAGTTTGGAACCCTAGAGTGATCTGGTTTGACCAATTAAAAAGTCCAGCTTAGAAATCTTGCATGGAGGAGCAACCTTAAGCAAAGTTGTAGAGAATTTCATAAGGAACAAAAGTTCTAATATGGCCATCTCATGAAAATGATTAGAACATGCTCAAAAATGGCCCACAAGTCAGTATTAGGGGCTGTTTGGGGACTTAGCAAATTTTGCTAAGTGTTGAGCTGAAAACCGTTTCACTGTACCTCACTTTGACAACTTGTAACTCACAAACCAGGCCGAACCAGTCCTTGAGCCAATTGACAAAGTTGTTGTCCACACATAGCTCTACACTTTTGTTGTTAACACCTATCGCTAAATCGGGCTAGATTAGGAGTTTTGCTCTGCTGAAATCACGCTGTCAGTCGATGCCTTTGGGCTCTGAAACGCCAAGTTCAGTCACCGGCAGTGAGCCGCGTGGCCGGCCGAGCGCAGGGCCGAGGCGCCGCGTGGTCGCCATGCTCCAGCTCTGCCCCCACTCGTGAGCGACCTGGCGGGCTTAAGCTGCCAGCATGCTGCTGCTGCCCTCCACTCCCTCCATTCCCTCGCCCTTCTTCTACAATTCACCGAAGCTCCGCCGAGACCCCCTCTTGCTCGTCATCCTCTCCGTGCGGTCAATCGACCTCAGGTGAGGCCGCTGTCGGTGTTCCCGCACTGTCGCACCCTCGCCGGAGATGGCGCTCACCGTGGCCAGAGCATCATCGCACCACTCCTTCTCCCCTCGCCTTCGTTCCGTCTTCCCTAGCACGCGTAGTAGCTCTCATGTTGAGGATTGTCGGGAAGCCAGTCTGGCCGAGCCGGAGAACGGCCGCGCACCGCCGCGCGCCATGGCCGAGCCGCCGTGCGCCATGGCCGACCTACCTAGGGTTCGGTAGGGTTTGCGGTTAGGGTACCAATCGACGCAGTAGGTCGAGGCGGTCACGTTGGTGCCGTTCTCGTCGCCGGTGAGGTCACCGTCGGCGAGCTACGCCGTCTTCCGCGCGTCGCAGCCGCCTCCTCTGCTTTGCTGTCGCTGACTAATGGGGTCGGCTGACAGCCGGGTCCCACTTGTCAGTGGCTGTTGTTCTTAAGGATAGTTCAAATTTTCAGTTTTGAATGCTGATTTGTGATTTTTGTAACTCCTAATTGGTAGCTCCAAACTGAGTACTTCTAATTTTGTTAGACTCACAGTTAGGTCTAGTATTTAATAAAAAATATGTCTTGAGCATGTTATGTAGAAATTTAGGAGAATTAAATAGATCTTTTAAATGTGTTTTGGAATGTATGCAAATTTGTTAAATTTATAACTTGAGCTATAGTATTCCATAAATCATAAAAATTGGTGGGTAGGTTACTCTATGCTAGCCCTAGCTCTGGTAAAAATTTGGGCATCAGTGCTTAAGTAATTTCTAAGTTATAATGCTATCTTGTTATTCTAGGAAATAATTAAATGAATTTTTGTAATTTTTCTACATGTGCAATGTTCATATAAATTTTTGGAGAATGTCTTGGTACCCTAAAGTGTCCAAGAAAAATATGAAATCTGTTGTTTGACACTTTTCAATAGGGTTTCCTATTTATGCAAAAATCAGCCTTATTAACTTGTGAATTTTGTGTAGGGAGTTTCTGTGAATAAAACTTGTTCAAATTTTTACTGTGGTCTCTTTTTGGGTCAGAGAGTCCCCTGTAATTTTTGTAGAATTTTAGGAGCAGTTTATATATATGTTTGAAATTTCACTTAATTACTTAAGTAAATTAAGAAATGGGTTTAAATAAATATTCTAGGTGGGCACACCTTACTTTCTGGTGTCTTTGTGATATTTGTGAACTTGTAGTAGTATTAGTTTGGTCTTAGAGAATGTTGGCCACATCAATAAATAATTAACCTTGGTAATTTAGGTTTTCTGGACAGCTGGTAGTAATTCTAAATTTGGCTTTAATAAAATTGGTTGCTGGAAAACTTGTAAATACCAAAGTTGGAGTAAACTTGATGAACTAGCTTGTGTTAAAATTTGGAAGCATTTGGCTTAGTAGTTTGAGAGTTACTGTTGTTTAAAGTGGCAGTTCAAAATCTGCTACTCTCTGTGTTGGAGAAGACAGATTCTGGAACTTGTGAAGTTTGACCTGGAAAACTTAGGAGTTTGGAGTTGAGGTCTGAAAATGAATTGTAGTGCATTTCTTAGGCTTTCCAGATTGTCTTAGATCATATCTTTTGGAATTGTAAATCTTCAGTTGTGATAAAAACAAGTAGCTGCTGTCCAGAATGCTTTCTGTGGTGTTTTGCTGTTTGATATGGTGTAATATCCTAAGACATGCTACTTTTGTATTTGTTAGGTGTTAGGGCCTTAACTGAGGATGAGCAGCTTTATCTTAGGATAAGTAGATTAGGTGAGTACTTCTCTACTAGAGAAGAGATTTGCACGTACTAGTAAAATAACTTGAATAGAGTATTTTATTCTGAAATGCATTTCATTCCAAGCATGTTGCACCCATTTATGCATCCATTATATTTATTGTGCATTCATGCAATAGGTGCACCGGAGGGGGTAACACTCCTCGAATTCGAGCCTGTGATTCCGGAGGAGGACCAGGAGCAGCAGGAGCCCGAGGATCCAGCAGGCGAAGGAGTGCCCGCAGACAACCTTCCTGAGTGTCCAGACCACCGGCCCTCGACTTTTCTGAAAGGCAAGCCCCGGTGCATGCTGAACCTACTGATTTATAAATTAATCTTGAGTACTTTTAATTGTTTACTGCATTAAGTTGTAGGAGTTATATGAAAACACTTGTTGCATTATACCTGTCCTTGTCCAGATATCGTACTGAATCCTATATTAGGTGTAGGCACGTGTCAATGCTTAGCCCTGCTTAGTACGGTAGAAGTCGGGTGATTTCCGGTCATCCGCGAGATGTAGTAAGGAGTCGCGAGTGGCTTATGGCTATCGTGATGGAACCATGCTTAAAAATGAAATCGAGACCGGACGGGAGTTCGATAGTACAGCCGCAAGACACTTCACGTCTTGGGTGTGGAGCTATGCCCGTCTGAGTCGTTTAAGGACCGATTCGCTGTACGTCCTTGAGTCATGTTGAACGCAGTCTAACACTTAGTTGGCCGGATAACCCGTTCCGACCGCGAAGCCGAGTAATGTGGTTCAGGCCGGGAATCGAATGGTAGGTTGCTTCTTGGAGGAGAGAAAGGATGTGCTTGGGGACATTGGCGTGAGACCAAGGGGGGGTTAGAGTCCCTATCACCTGGCAGAGTGTCGCCCTTGGGGTCGCGACATTATTCGGACCCGCGATTCCTGAATCATATGAAACGGTGGCTTGTGCGACCCTGGCAGGGGCCTGCGCGGTGAGTGTTAGAAATACCCCTCCAGCTGGATAGGAATTCGATTCGAATCGCCGTCGCTCCCGGTTAGTGAGCACTTGACTTGAGCAGCGGCAACGTAGAACTCATTAAATGAACTGGTGGTTAAGGGAATGATACAATGTTGCCATAATGATATACCTGCTATGGATATAATAATCATGTTGTTTGATTATAATCAAGTGTATGTTTAGTACAGGTGCTAAGATAGATGACAGGTAAATGCTAAAAATAACTGCTAGTACAGGTTATAAGAGTTTCAATTACTTATGCCTTTATGCAAAAATGTTATGTCAGCTAGCCTCTTGTGTAAGCCTTGCATAATCCTTGGTGTCATCTTATTTCTGGTTTTCGACGGGTAAGTCTAGCTGAGTACATTCCAGTACTCAGGGTTTATTCCCTCCTGTTGCAGATGACATGCTTTATCAGGGCTTCTGCAAGACGTGTCTCCACCCTGCGGGTGATGATGACTAGGTCACTTGGGCGTGATCATCTTTATGTACTTTCCTCATGCTTTTGCGGGTTGTCGATCATCCAGACTGGCAGTACTTAATTAACTAGTGTGTGTTATGCTTCCGCTACTTTCAAACTTGGTTTGTAATAATTGCTACTCCGTTTGTGTAAACTTATTCAGCACTATTTGTGAAATGTAACGTATGATGTTGTATGTTGAATGATGCGATCCTGGTTGTAAGTAAGTTGGTTTGAAATCCTTCGTGGTTTCGATTGACTACCGGGATTATATGGGCTCAAGTTCGAAAATTTGAGCGCTTCGGTGCTTGTTTTTGTACTTGTGCTCTTATAATTTGGTCGGTTCTGTTACAGCTGGTACCGGAGCATAATTCAACATTAAACGCATCTTACGGGTAATTAAAAACAAAAAGTATTTGTTGCGAAAAGGGTTAAACTCTAAAAATTATTTTTTCTAGGTATGCCAGTGATCACAACCCTTAGCCCAATTAAGGACTCTTAGGTGGCTTATTATAAAGACTAACTTGGGGGCCTTGTTTGTTTCTGTTTCGTCGTCCATACGGCGTGAAATTGTATGGATGCCATCCACTTGGGTGGTAATGTATGGATCAATTACCTCGACGCTCTGGTAAGTGTGCGTTGTGAGAGCATGATCGTCCAACCGGCGATCTAGGGGAGAGTAGTTTTGGTGACTTGCATACTTACGTGTTTAAACCATGTAATTATGAAAGCACTTAATTGTGGGAACCTCTATATCGGGTAGCTTTGATACTGAAGTATATACATTTGGGGATGTATATATGGAAAGTATTTAAATTACTGCTTTCTTGTGTGCTTATTTTGGGAATTGTTGGGCTGCAATGAAGTTTTCTGCAGGTACACTAACAGCGTAACGAGTAGACCGCTAGTTTCGCTTATATGAGAGAACGTATGTATGCCACCGCCTAGCGTTAGAACTTTAGGTTTCTACTAAGGTGAGAGGACGTACGAAACGTGCATGCATCATGTTTAATTATGTCATACATATCATTTACCCCCTCCTTAAAAATTTCTATACTCCCGACTAAAGTAAATTTCGTATCCCCTAAATGATCCTCACTGTAAGTCGTATCTTATCTTGTTGCTACAGATGGCACGTACCAAGAGGACCGCTCGTAAGTCCACTGGGGGCAGGGCACCGCGTCACCAGCTCGCTCCACGTGAGCCCCGTCCTGAGCCTACTGAGGTGGAAAGGCTGAGGGCAGAGTTGGCTGAAGTGACTGCCGCCAGGAATGCAGCACGGCAACAACTGGAACAAGTGATTCATGATCGTGATCAAGAAACGCTTGCAGTCCAGAGGTTGACAGTGGCAAACCGCAACTGTCAACGCATGTTGGTCCGTGTGATGGAACAGAGGGATGAAGCCTGGCACGAGGAGAACGTTCTGAGAGCTCGTCAGTTTGAGCTCGAGCAACAGTTAGAAAATGCTGAAGAATACAATGACAACCTTCATGAAGAAGTGCACCGCCTGAACAACGAGCTTAATCCCCTGATGCCTCGAAACAACAACGCCGATGAGGACATGGGTTCGGGAATCTTCATGGCTGAGGATGATGATGAAGTGGAGGTTGATGGACCACAGGATGCCCCACCTGCAGAAGCACCAGAGGAAGAGCCAGAAGAAGAAGAAGACGAGGAGTTAGAGCCTGTCAGTGATGAGGACGGCGGGGAGATCCTTGACACTGACTCGGAGGATGATGCTTAGAGTAGTCATCACGTGCCTATAATGTTAGGATCGTCTTTTGTGCCCTCCCTGTGAAGGAGTGAGGCCTTGTAATAACTTGACTTTGGGATGTAAGGTTGAACCGTATGTTTCCTGAATGTAGTTTGAACCCGTTATTTTCGATCACAACTTGATGTCTTGTTATGTTGCGTTCGATGATGGTGTCACGATTAGCACCCTTCGGTGCCGCGACGAAACCGAGGGCCTCCTATGGCGCGTGACATAAGGCTGTGCTGCTTGGCACGCGCAGGTATCGAGGTGGCTAGTCATGATCCACCATGGAACTCTTCATTGAGAAGTCTCTTTGTGGTCAGTTTGAAGTAGCCTTTCGCAATCAACTAAAAATCTTGAGATCGAATCCAAGTACCGTGCAAAAGATCAAAAATCACGTAGATAGCAACGTAAACGGTTCGGTAACCGTTGTGCTCCCTGTGAGTGAGCCTTTATCAATGAGCATCTTGTTGGATTGCCAAGTATGATCTCGTCAAATGATGCGCTAGAATGGATTGTGCGGTTGTGATGAATTATTGTGCCTTAATCATTATGAGAAATCTATTCATACAGTCAGATTGACATTTCGCAATAATTTATCTACAAATTTCCCACATCGTCAGTGCTCATTGGCTATGCATTTCTGCAGATGTCGTACAATCTACGTCGGGGTCGTGGAAATGAGGAGGAGGAACAACCACCCCCTCCGCCACCACCTACCCCGGCTGAGCTGATGCAGACAGTGGTCGAAGGGCAGCGCATGTTGGCGGATGCTATGCGCCAGCTGGCTAACCGAGAGGCTCGTCCTGGCCGCCAGGGCCCAGAGCCAAATCAGTACAGCGATTTCAAGGACTTTCTGGATACAAAGCCCCCGCTCTTTAAGGAAGCGGAAGAACCACTACAGGCTGACGAGTGGTTGAATACCATTGAACAAAAGTTTCGTCTGCTACGCCTGACTGATGAGCTGAAAACTGAGTATGCTTCCCATCAGTTGCATGGTCCGGCGGGAATTTGGTGGAGCCACTATCGTTCCACACTGCCTGCCAATGTCCCGATTGCTTGGAATCAGTTTAAGGCGGCATTCCGAGGAAATTATATCCCTCCCGGTCTTATGGCAATCAAGCACACAGAGTTTATGAGGCTGTCGCAAGGAAACAAAAGCCTGACTGAATACTTGCAGTCCTTCAACAACCTGGCAAGGTATGCCACTGAGTTTGTGGATACCGATGCCAAAAAGATTGCTAGCTTCAAAAGGGGCCTCGGCCCAAAACTGATGAAAACAATGGGCACTAGCAAATGTACTACTTTTAATGATTTCATCAGCGATGCTTTGACCCAGGAGAACAACAATACTATTTATTCTGCCTCTAAGAGTCGTAAAAGGGCCCTTGAGGCAAGTGCTTCTCAGTCAAGGGCCTCAGCGGCACCGAGGTCTTCCCCTCGCCCACCTGCTCAGAATACAAAGTTCCGTCCGCCGCAGAAGAAACCTGCTGCAAAAACGGGGTTCCGTAAAGCTTATACCGTCGCTCTGCCAAAGGGGACTTCTGGACAGAGCAGCTCTAGTGTTCCTCCTAGCAATATGCCTTGCTGGAACTGTAACAAGCCAGGCCATTGGTCCAGGAACTGTCCGTACCCGAAGAAAAATGTCAACCAAGGTAGTCGTCAGGGACACGCCCATTATAACAGCATTGAGGAAATTCCATCTGGTGAGGTGGTCACCGCTGGTAAGTTTCTAGTTGACCAACACCCCGCAGTGGTACTTTTTGATTCAGGTGCTTCGCATTCCTTTATCAGTCCTAAGTTTGCATCTAAATTTGCACACAAGTTGCATACTGTTGAAGGTGTGGGTTATTGTATTAGCGCTGCAAGTGGGAATATTTCCACAAACAAAGTAGTGGGGAACCTTAAGTTTGAGATAGAAGGGCGAAGTTATTCGCTTGCCCTATTGGTTTTACCTGGTTTAGACATAGATGTTATCTTGGGCATGAATTGGATGAGTCAGAACGGGGTACTCATTGACACATCCGCTCGGGTAGTTATGCTCAGGGATCCTACAGATCAAAAAGGTTTTCTAGTACAACTTCCCAGAAAGGTTGAATTGTCGGGGGAAATTCATGCTGTGCAAGCAAAGGCGTTGGCTGAAATTTCCGTAGTAAATGAGTTTCCGGACGTTTTTCCCGATGATTTGCCGGGGCTTCCTCCGGATCGGGATGTGGAGTTTAAAATTGAGTTGTTGCCTGGCACGGCACCCATCTCTAGGAGACCCTATAGGATGCCTCCAAATGAACTAGCTGAACTTAAGGTGCAATTGAATGAACTTTTGAAGAAAGGGTTGATTCGTCCTAGCTCATCGCCGTGGGGATGCCCTGCTATCTTTGTAAAGAAGAAGGATCAAACCTTGCGGATGTGCGTGGACTACAGACCTCTGAACGCGGTCACTGTTAAGAATAAGTATCCTCTACCGCGTATCGACATCTTGTTCGATCAGTTGTCCAAGGCTAAAGTATTTTCCAAGATCGATCTAAGGTCTGGCTACCATCAAATTAAAATCCGCCCGGAAGATGTTCCAAAGACAGCCTTTTCTACCAGATACGGTCTTTATGAGTATCTTGTTATGTCTTTCGGCTTGACAAATGCCCCCGCACACTTCATGTACTTGATGAATTCGGTGTTTATGCCTGAATTGGACAAGTTTGTGGTGGTATTTATTGATGACATCCTGGTATATTCTGTGAATGAGGAGGATCATGCTGAACATCTGCGTATAGTCCTCACAAGACTGCGTGAACACCAACTCTATGCAAAGTTCAGTAAGTGCGAATTCTGGCTTCGTGAAGTGCCTTTCCTTGGGCATGTGTTGTCCGATGGAGGAATTATGGTGGATCCCGCCAAGGTACAGGAAGTACTAAACTGGAAGGCTCCTATCTCGGTTCACGAGGTTCGGAGTTTCCTTGGGTTGGCTGGCTATTATCGTCGCTTCATCCCGGATTTCTCCAAAATAGCCAAACCCATGACTCGGTTGCTGCAAAAAGACACCAGGTTTGTCTGGACTCCTGAGTGTGATGCGGCTTTTCACCAACTGCGAACCCTCCTAACCTCAGCTCCGGTTTTGGCACAACCGGATATCGAGAAACCATTTGATGTTTATTGTGATGCCTCAGGCATAGGTTTGGGAGGTGTGTTGATGCAGGAAGGCCGAGTAATTGCATACACTTCTCGACAACTTCGGAAGCATGAGGTGAATTATCCAACGCATGACTTAGAACTGGCTGCAGTTGTTCATGCTTTGAAAGTATGGCGGCATTATCTGCTGGGAAATGTCTGCAATATCTACACCGATCATAAAAGCCTCAAATACATCTTCACCCAACCCGAGTTGAATATGCGTCAAAGAAGATGGCTCGAGTTGATTAAAGATTATAACCTTCAAGTGCACTATCATCCAGGAAAGGCAAATGTAGTTGCGGATGCTTTAAGCCGTAAGTCTCATTGTCATTCCTTAGTTGAAACTGATTTTCATCGATCTCGCCTTCTACATCCAGCAGTCTTGTACAACATCACTGTCAGTTGTACTCTCAAAAGCAGAATTATTGAGCTCCAAAAGACTGACACTGGTATATTCCACATCAAGCGTAAGATGAAAGAGCAAGAAACTACACAGTTCAGGATAGATGAAGAGGGTGTACTATGGTTCAAGGATAGGTTAGTTGTGCCTAAGGACCGAGAGCTTCGAAATGATATTATGTCTGAAGCACACTCCTCTAAGTTGTCCATCCATCCTGGCAGCAATAAGATGTATTATGATTTGAAACCGCTTTATTGGTGGACCAAGATGCGGAAAGAGATAGCTGCATATGTTGCTAGATGTGACACCTGTTGCAGAGTTAAAGCTGTGCACATGAAAGCTGGGCTACTTCAGCCACTTTCCATTCCAGGCTGGAAATGGGAAGAGATAAGTATGGATTTCATTGTCGGACTTCCTCCTACTGTCAAAAATCATAACTCCATCTGGGTAATTGTGGATCGTTTGACCAAATCAGCTCACTTCATTCCAGTTAGAGTGGACTATCGTCCTACTGACTATGCTGAGTTGTACTTCAATCAGATAGTCCGGCTTCATGGGATACCTCGTACTATCATATCTGACCGTGGTCCCCAGTTCACTGCTCGCTTTTGGGAGCACTTGCATCACCTTCTGGGAACCAAGTTAGTGAGAAGCTCTGCTTATCACCCCCAGACATCGGGTCAGACGGAACGAGTTAACCAAATCTTGGAAGATCTGTTGCGAGCATGCGTCATTTCATCCAAGGGTTCTTGGGAAAAATGGTTACCTTTAGCCGAATTCTCGTACAATAACAGTTATCAAGAGAGTATTAAGATGGCTCCATTCGAAGCCTTGTACGGTCGTAGGTGTAGAACCCCACTAAATTGGATCGAATCTGGTGAGAGAAGATTTTATGGTATTGCTTTTGTTGAGGAAGCTGAGGAACAAGTCCGTACCATCCAAAAACATATGGCTGCAGCCCAAGCTAGACAGAAAAGTTATGCTGATCGTCGTAGAAAACCACTCGAGTTTGAAGTTGGAGACTTCGTGTATTTGAAAGTTTCTCCAATGAAAAGTGTCCAACGTTTTGGTGTTAAGCGGAAACTTGCACCAAGATACGTGGGTCCTTTCCAGATCATAGGCAAGAGTGGAGCTGTTGCATACAAAATCCAGTTGCCTCCTGAAATGAGTGCCATATTCAACGTCTTCCATGTATCTCAGCTTAAAAAGTGTCTTCGAGTTCCTGAGGAACAAGTTCCTTTAGGTGATATCAGGCTGGAATCCGACCTAACCTATGAAGAAAAGCCAGTCCGAGTGATCGATACTCAGGAACGAGTAACTAGAAGTAAAGTGGTTAAGTGGTACAAAGTGATGTGGAGTAATCAGGGAAGTGAGAGTGATGCTACGTGGGAACGGGAGGACTATTTGCGGGATGGTTATAAGGAATTCTATGAAAAATGGTACGCTTTCCAAATCTCGGGACGAGATTTTTATAAGGGGGGAGGGCTGTAACACCCCAGGTGTTTAGCTCCTTAATGGCATTGCATTTGCATGAGCATAAGCAAGCATCATTCATTTCATGCATAAGCTTATGATATGTTTATATTTCATGTGAAGTAAGAAGTGAGTAGTGTGCAAAACATAAATACCTTATGTGCAATGTCCTTGTGAGACATGTCAACCACTTTAGTGTAACATAACTATCAAGTGTTGTGCAACACACTCATGCAACATGTGCAACATGGGCTTGCAACATTTGGGTGAAAGTATTGAAATACTTGTTCCAAAGAATGTGACACTAGGAACTTTGTGCAACCAATATGTAGAGTGGTTAATTAGGTCTTATAACACCTTAATTACATTTAGGGTAAGTAGTGGAGCAATGTTCATGTTGACCAAAATTACCAAATTGCCCTTCCAAATGTTGTTGACCAAGTTTGGAACCCTAGAGTGATCTGGTTTGACCAATTAAAAAGTCCAGCTTAGAAATCTTGCATGGAGGAGCAACCTTAAGCAAAGTTGTAGAGAATTTCATAAGGAACAAAAGTTCTAATATGGCCATCTCATGAAAATGATTAGAACATGCTCAAAAATGGCCCACAAGTCAGTATTAGGGGCTGTTTGGGGACTTAGCAAATTTTGCTAAGTGTTGAGCTGAAAACCGTTTCACTATACCTCACTTTGACAACTTGTAACTCACAAACCAGGCCGAACCAGTCCTTGAGCCAATTGACAAAGTTGTTGTCCACACATAGCTCTACACTTTTGTTGTTAACACCTATCGCTAAATCGGGCTAGATTAGGAGTTTTGCTCGGCTGAAATCACGCTGTCAGTCGATGCCTTTGGGCTCTGAAACGCCAAGTTCAGTCACCGGCAGTGAGCCGCGTGGCCGGCCGAGCGCAGGGCCGAGGCGCCACGTGGTCGCCATGCTCCAGCTCTGCCCCCACTCGTGAGCGACCTGGCGGGCTTAAGCTGCCAGCATGCTGCTGCTGCCCTCCACTCCCTCCATTCCCTCGCCCTTCTTCTACAATTCACCGAAGCTCCGCCGAGACCCCCTCTTGCTCGTCATCCTCTCCGTGCGGTCAATCGACCTCAGGTGAGGCCGCTGTCGGTGTTCCCGCACTGTCGCACCCTCGCCGGAGATGGCGCTCACCGTGGCCAGAGCATCATCGCACCACTCCTTCTCCCCTCGCCTTCGTTCCGTCTTCCCTAGCACGCGTAGTAGCTCTCATGTTGAGGATTGTCGGGAAGCCAGTCTGGCCGAGCCGGAGAACGGCCGCGCACCGCCGCGCGCCATGGCCGAGCCGCCGTGCGCCATGGCCGACCTACCTAGGGTTCGGTAGGGTTTGCGGTTAGGGTACCAATCGACGCAGTAGGTCGAGGCGGTCACGTTGGTGCCGTTCTCGTCGCCGGTGAGGTCACCGTCGGCGAGCTACGCCGTCTTCCGCGCGTCGCAGCCGCCTCCTCTGCTTTGCTGTCGCTGACTAATGGGGTCGGCTGACAGCCGGGTCCCACTTGTCAGTGGCTGTTGTTCTTAAGGATAGTTCAAATTTTCAGTTTTGAATGCTGATTTGTGATTTTTGTAACTCCTAATTGGTAGCTCCAAACTGAGTACTTCTAATTTTGTTAGACTCACAGTTAGGTCTAGTATTTAATAAAAAATATGTCTTGAGCATGTTATGTAGAAATTTAGGAGAATTAAATAGATCTTTTAAATGTGTTTTGGAATGTATGCAAATTTGTTAAATTTATAACTTGAGCTATAGTATTCCATAAATCATAAAAATTGGTGGGTAGGTTACTCTATGCTAGCCCTAGCTCTGGTAAAAATTTGGGCATCAGTGCTTAAGTAATTTCTAAGTTATAATGCTATCTTGTTATTCTAGGAAATAATTAAATGAATTTTTGTAATTTTTCTACATGTGCAATGTTCATATAAATTTTTGGAGAATGTCTTGGTACCCTAAAGTGTCCAAGAAAAATATGAAATCTGTTGTTTGACACTTTTCAATAGGGTTTCCTATTTATGCAAAAATCAGCCTTATTAACTTGTGAATTTTGTGTAGGGAGTTTCTGTGAATAAAACTTGTTCAAATTTTTACTGTGGTCTCTTTTTGGGTCAGAGAGTCCCCTGTAATTTTTGTAGAATTTTAGGAGCAGTTTATATATATGTTTGAAATTTCACTTAATTACTTAAGTAAATTAAGAAATGGGTTTAAATAAATATTCTAGGTGGGCACACCTTACTTTCTGGTGTCTTTGTGATATTTGTGAACTTGTAGTAGTATTAGTTTGGTCTTAGAGAATGTTGGCCACATCAATAAATAATTAACCTTGGTAATTTAGGTTTTCTGGACAGCTGGTAGTAATTCTAAATTTGGCTTTAATAAAATTGGTTGCTGGAAAACTTGTAAATACCAAAGTTGGAGTAAACTTGATGAACTAGCTTGTGTTAAAATTTGGAAGCATTTGGCTTAGTAGTTTGAGAGTTACTGTTGTTTAAAGTGGCAGTTCAAAATCTGCTACTCTCTGTGTTGGAGAAGACAGATTCTGGAACTTGTGAAGTTTGACCTGGAAAACTTAGGAGTTTGGAGTTGAGGTCTGAAAATGAATTGTAGTGCATTTCTTAGGCTTTCCAGATTGTCTTAGATCATATCTTTTGGAATTGTAAATCTTCAGTTGTGATAAAAACAAGTAGCTGCTGTCCAGAATGCTTTCTGTGGTGTTTTGCTGTTTGATATGGTGTAATATCCTAAGACATGCTACTTTTGTATTTGTTAGGTGTTAGGGCCTTAACTGAGGATGAGCAGCTTTATCTTAGGATAAGTAGATTAGGTGAGTACTTCTCTACTAGAGAAGAGATTTGCACGTACTAGTAAAATAACTTGAATAGAGTATTTTATTCTGAAATGCATTTCATTCCAAGCATGTTGCACCCATTTATGCATCCATTATATTTATTGTGCATTCATGCAATAGGTGCACCGGAGGGGGTAACACTCCTCGAATTCGAGCCTGTGATTCCGGAGGAGGACCAGGAGCAGCAGGAGCCCGAGGATCCAGCAGGCGAAGGAGTGCCCGCAGACAACCTTCCTGAGTGTCCAGACCACCGGCCCTCGACTTTTCTGAAAGGCAAGCCCCGGTGCATGCTGAACCTACTGATTTATAAATTAATCTTGAGTACTTTTAATTGTTTACTGCATTAAGTTGTAGGAGTTATATGAAAACACTTGTTGCATTATACCTGTCCTTGTCCAGATATCGTACTGAATCCTATATTAGGTGTAGGCACGTGTCAATGCTTAGCCCTGCTTAGTACGGTAGAAGTCGGGTGATTTCCGGTCATCCGCGAGATGTAGTAAGGAGTCGCGAGTGGCTTATGGCTATCGTGATGGAACCATGCTTAAAAATGAAATCGAGACCGGACGGGAGTTCGATAGTACAGCCGCAAGACACTTCACGTCTTGGGTGTGGAGCTATGCCCGTCTGAGTCGTTTAAGGACCGATTCGCTGTACGTCCTTGAGTCATGTTGAACGCAGTCTAACACTTAGTTGGCCGGATAACCCGTTCCGACCGCGAAGCCGAGTAATGTGGTTCAGGCCGGGAATCGAATGGTAGGTTGCTTCTTGGAGGAGAGAAAGGATGTGCTTGGGGACATTGGCGTGAGACCAAGGGGGGGTTAGAGTCCCTATCACCTGGCAGAGTGTCGCCCTTGGGGTCGTGACATTATTCGGACCCGCGATTCCTGAATCATATGAAACGGTGGCTTGTGCGACCCTGGCAGGGGCCTGCGCGGTGAGTGTTAGAAATACCCCTCCAGCTGGATAGGAATTCGATTCGAATCGCCGTCGCTCCCGGTTAGTGAGCACTTGACTTGAGCAGCGGCAACGTAGAACTCATTAAATGAACTGGTGATTAAGGGAATGATACAATGTTGCCATAATGATATACCTGCTATGGATATAATAATCATGTTGTTTGATTATAATCAAGTGTATGTTTAGTACAGGTGCTAAGATAGATGACAGGTAAATGCTAAAAATAACTGCTAGTACAGGTTATAAGAGTTTCAATTACTTATGCCTTTATGCAAAAATGTTATGTCAGCTAGCCTCTTGTGTAAGCCTTGCATAATCCTTGGTGTCATCTTATTTCTGGTTTTCGACGGGTAAGTCTAGCTGAGTACATTCCAGTACTCAGGGTTTATTCCCTCCTGTTGCAGATGACATGCTTTATCAGGGCTTCTGCAAGACGTGTCTCCACCCTGCGGGTGATGATGACTAGGTCACTTGGGCGTGATCATCTTTATGTACTTTCCTCATGCTTTTGCGGGTTGTCGATCATCCAGACTGGCAGTACTTAATTAACTAGTGTGTGTTATGCTTCCGCTACTTTCAAACTTGGTTTGTAATAATTGCTACTCCGTTTGTGTAAACTTATTCAGCACTATTTGTGAAATGTAACGTATGATGTTGTATGTTGAATGATGCGATCCTGGTTGTAAGTAAGTTGGTTTGAAATCCTTCGTGGTTTCGATTGACTACCAGGATTATATGGGCTCAAGTTCGAAAATTTGAGCGCTTCGGTGCTTGTTTTTGTACTTGTGCTCTTATAATTTGGTCGGTTCTGTTACAACTAAAACGTCTGAGGCACCTACTGCTGGGGGAGGTGTACTGGCCCTGACTCTGAGGTCCACTGGATTGTAGTGCTGGAGTTAGGACAGACGGTGGTGGAGGTACCCCAACAGTGATAAGGTGACGCAGGAGCTCTAGATACTGCTGCTGAGTGGCTGCCTGCTGCCTCTACATCTCGAACTGCTGTCTCTGGAACTCTAGCTGCTGCCTCTGGAACTCGTCCTGATGAGCCTGAATCTGAGCGAACGTGGCAGCTATGTCCTAAGCCTGTCTCTGCATCTGGACCTCCTGCCTCTCATGTGCCTAGGTCAGCCTCTCAAGAATAGCCACTATGGCTGGGTCTGAGCGGGAGGCTGAGCCAGAACCACCGGCCTCATGGTCATGAGGACGAGGAGAGCGGTACCGGGGGATGGGCTGATAATCCTCATCTGTGCTGTCAGTAGCAACATCCTCGGCTGGATCAGCTGGTTGAGCATCTAGATCTGCTAGCTCTGCCTCAGCAAGACCCTCAACGGTCTCGTCCTGCTCAGCAGCTGTCTCCGGTACCTCTGGCCTTTGATGCTGTCCTGGGCTAGGTGCCTGCTCTCTAGTAACTGATGCCCACAACTGTCAGATGTCATACTCTAGAAAAGCTATAGTGGTATCAGAAATCTCTGCTCTAATCTCTGTAGGTAGCTCACAGGCAGATCTGATGATGAAGCATATCCAATGAGCATACGGTAGCTGCCTGTGACCCTTGAATCCTTCTGCCAAGGTTTCCTCCATCTCACATAGCATCAGATCCCAAAGGTCAAACGGGGTCTATGAGATGAGGTGATGTACTACCCATAGCTGCATGCAAGTCAAGCCCTCTCTGTATCCAAGCCTTGGAAGTAGAGTTCTCCTCACAATAGCATCAATGACTCTGGCTATGGGTGTCAGGCTGACAGGTGTACGTCGAGACCCCTCGCCAAAAGGCTCACGGAAACAGGGTCGGATCATATCTGTAGGGGGCACTGTCCCGTCATGAGGGCATCTCGGAGGTACAGTCTATCCGAAACACAGCTGATGTATCTTTGTCTCTGAAGTTGGGAGTCTGAGAATCTCCCGAACCCTGGTGCTGTACAGTCTGCGGTCACGACCTCTGAATGCAAAATGTATAAACTCATGTGCTGGGTCAATCCAAAGTGAAGAATAGAACTCTCTGACCTAGGTCTTGTAGTATGCTCTAGTCCGTCCAAGAAGATCTGACAATCTAGGTAGAAAGGACAGATGCGGACGAAGTTGCTCACCAACCACCTCAACTAAGGCCTCCAGTCGACAGACTCTCTGAGGTCTAAAAGCAATCCCGCTGTCGACATAGGCTCTATAGAAGTCCTCGTGCAGAGGAGTGTAGAAACCCTCTGAAGCCCAGGGATCCCGCTGAGGTGGGAACCACCAAGTGACCTCAACGAACCTGAGGGCCTAGACCTGTCTAGCTGTAGCTCCTCTGAGGTCAAAATGCTCAACTGGGGGGTGACCTCGAGCCCTGGGAGGTGGACAACCTCCACGACGCTGACCCTCTAGCCTGGGAGTCACCTGAGCTCGCGTACGTCCTGAGCGACGACGCTGTGGAGAGTGTACTGTCTGCTCCTCAGTCTCCTCTAGATCCTCTGTAGGCTGCTCTGCAGGTGCATCCACTGTCTCCTCTGTGGCTTCTGTACCGAGCTATCGACCTTCAAGGTGAAAGCGACTCTCGCCAATATGTATACCACTACTCCTGCCACCTCTCTTTGCTGCCTCTGCTGCATCTGCAACTACCTGAGCCACATCTGCCTCTGTAAGTGTCCTCTTTCTCTTCTTGGCAGCAATCTTCACTCGCTTCCCGCGAGCTACCTCTGTCCTCCTAGGAGGACTCTCGTCCCCGTCACTAGGTGCACCACCTGCGTTCTTGCAGTGAACCATACTGACAAACCGCTATACTGAGAAACACTGGAAAGTAACAGATGATGAACTGACACTCGTGAGGCTTGGCCTCAATCCGTATCTACAGGCTTGGTCTCGGATTCACAACTGATCACCTAACACACACAGCACCGACAGGACGAACTGAAATGGTAGAATAGATGGATCTACTATAAGCAACATATATTATCAAAAAGATGAGTAAGATCCTAATGAGAGCAAGCATATTAGATAAGATATGAATGGACCGCGATAGCTACCTCGAAAGAGCGAAGATCCGAGGAACGAAAGATGATCCCAACACGCTAGCCCAGAAACGACGATCGAAACCCTGGAGTACCGAGAGATCAACGATCGAATTAGTAATTCACCGAAAAATCAACGGCAAACCCTAATCCAAGGCAGTGATGTCACCTTGAGAGGCTCGCGGAGTTGAAAACTTCACGAAAACACGCCTCGACGAACGGGTTCGGGTGGCTAGGGTTAGGGTTGCGTTCGGAGAAACGGCGGCTGGTTTGGGTGGCTAGGGTTAGGGTCAGCTCGATGTCGATGGCGCGCTGCTGCTGGCGGCGTTGCGGTTGCTGCGGTCAAGCGGCGGTGCTGCGGCTGCTACGAGCAAGCGGCGACGCTGCGGCAGCTGCGGGCTCGGGAGCGCGGCGCGGCGGTACGGCGCGGGCGCGGGCGAGGAAAGCGCGGGCGCAGCGAGGAAGGCGCAGGTGTGGGCACGGCGAGGTGCAGCGGCTCGGCGACACGGTGGCGCTTGGGAACGCGGTGAGTACGGGCGGCGGATTGAGATGGAAGATGAAGAAACGTGAGATCCGAACGTACGGTTAAAGGGTGAGATCTGCTCTTTATGCGATGACCGGACACGGTGGTCACATGACCAGACGCGGTGGAGGCAGTGTCCGGTCACATTCCAGTAAGCTCCTAGAACGACCGGACGTGTCCGATTATGCACGATCGGACACTGACAGAGTCCGGTCATATTTTGCCCAGAAAACTAAAACGAATGACCGGACGCAGTGGTGGTGGCCGGGACCGGACGCGGTGGTCAGCAGAGACGCGTCCGATGCAGCGTCCGGTCACAGATCTTGGAGAAGACCTTCGGGAATGACCAGACGCGCTGGTGGACGCAGGGACCGGACGCGGTGGTGAAGCAGAACCACGTCCGATGCAGCGTCCGGTCCAGCGTCCGGTCGCTGTAAAACGCCCTTTTTCAAACTGATTTTCGACGTGGCTTCCCCCAATCAAGTTCCAATTCAAAGAGACTCAAATAAACACCAATTGGAACCTGATATGAGTGACCTCACTCAAACCCTCAAAATTTTCAAAATATTTTGCCTTAGGCTAGTATTATTTTTAAGAAAGTATGCAATAAACACCCGAGGAGCAACGTATGGCCATGCAATAGAGTGTATCAACCCTTGGGAGCTTCAAATGCTCTCTCTATTCATGGATGAACACTGTCCCACCCATTTTTAAGGACAAAAATAGGATGTATAAAAGACTCATGTGCGCCCCAGGAACCAGTCGCACACATAAGTTGACAAATTACAAAGTATCATCACAGTGCTTATTACATAACGAATAAGTATTTAAGACATAGTCTTGAACGATAGATAATAATAACTAATAATAAATCTTCAGCGGAAACTCCACACAGGGACACGGTTGACTGGTTGACATCAAGACTAGTACTCATTCCGATAATCTTCCTCATTATCTTCATCTGTTATGGTGGAAATAGCAAGAGTGAGTTCATGTCGAACTCCACAAATATAACACGGGGTTCATGAGGCTCAAAAAGGCTAGACACTGTTTAACTGCATTTAGCTTTTTAATCATATATTAGCAATTGAGTAGCATCAAGATAAACCACTTCCCATTAAAGAACCAATGATCAATTGTAATAAGGATAATGAATAGCATTAACATGAGCATAATAATAATCAACAATAATTAAGCATGATATAACAGTTATGATCAACTATTCCATAAGAATCCCCAAGGCCGCTCGTATCCGTGAGCACGGCTAGTATACCAGTTTTTAACTCTGCGCAGAGGTGTACACTTTCACTGTAAGTCATGATTTCCAAATGAGTGGGGAGATCAAGCCCAAACACCCGAGAACCATATAAAGCCACTCAAAAGTTCGTCTAACAAGTTAGGGCCATTAGATTTCACTCGGCAGGCAGATGTAGAACCCCCCCTTCCCTGTGGCACAACAACCGCAGCCTATACACACTAGGCCAGGGGCTCGCACTACACCCAACATGGCAAGCCATTCTTACGCCATTTAAGGTAACCTCTAACAAGCTAGAAAAGGTCTCTTGAACAACTAAAGCCAGAGCCATATAGCCCTCACAGCTGTACTGTATATCCCGGTTATCACTTACAGATAAGTCCTTATGGAGAGAAACCAGAGCATCAAAATAATACACATGCTCTAGCCCCTTTTAACAATAATAAAATCATCTTAATAGTTGATTGCTTAATCCATTAATCAAATTACAAGATCATTGTTCTTAGTTTAAGCACTAGCAGTATCTACCCAAATGCACAACCCATAGGCGACAAGGAAACAAGATATCAATAGCTAAGTTATAATCTCTATGGTTGTCAAGGAAGACACATGCATATGTATGATAATTTCAGTGAATAGGACAACAAGGATAGTCCTATGTTATACTTGCCTTGATCAAAGCTCTCCAAGTGATACTGCTGACTTGGCTCAAAATAATACTCCGAATCATCCAGATACTGCTCACCTTCTATATTCGATCATCAATCAACAACACACATGCATCCAATCAAACATACACGAAGCAAACAAAGAGATATAATTAGAACAGTACACCAACAGTAGCAAAACAGTAATAAAAGTTTATAAAACTCTTCTACACGTTTCTACGATCACACAGACGCAAAGATCACCAAATTCGGAGTTAAAACGTGAAAGTTATGAATTTTCTAAGATTTCCTATAGATAAATAAATACTTAATTATAACCTCGAAAAATAAATTATTAAAACTAACTGTACAACTACACTAACATGTAGAGCTCGCAAATACGAACCTAACGCAACTTGAACGGATCAAATCGGAGTTAAAACGAAGATTTTATGACCAAAACAATTCTAGTGGCAAAACTGTAAATACCTGAAAACGTATTTTTGACTTATCCGGGAGAAAATACGCTTTCAAAACACGAAAACAGATTTAGGATATTGCGCTAAGGACTGCGGGTTCTATTATGAAGAAATCCAGGGGCTCTTTAATAAATCTACCCCGCGAAGGGGTATCTTCTAATCTCGTGCGTCCATCTGAGAACGGACGGCTCGCATCTCTTCCAGAGGAGACCGGCGGTGCTTCCGCCGCCCCGCCCCAACACCACGGCGGCGCCATGGTCGGCAGCTCGCCGGACATGCCAAACCCGCCCTACACTTCACCAAAAAATGCGCGGGTGGTACCAATCGAACGAAAAGCTCATTGCGATCTCACCTAGGGCTCCAAGACAATCAATCGCGGCACGAAAACGACGGGCGGCTCCAAAAGGCGGGCGGTTGCTTCCTACGAAGTTCAGCGATGCCGCGGGTGAGCTACAGCACCAAAGAGACAGGAAGAGAGGAAACTACTGCTTCGTCACCTTGACGCGGAGCTCGGTGGAGGGTGAAACGCTTCGACGGAGTAACGAAAAGCGGCAAGGATGGCGGCGGCTCTGCTCCTTGCGGTGAGATGCGGCGTGCGCGGCGGTGATATCTAGGACTTTGGGGCGTCAGCCAGATGGGAAACAAAGACTCGTCGGGGTCCTCTCCTTCTTATAGGGGTGGCTCGGCTTGCAGCACACGCAGGGAATCCCATGAAGATCGGGATCTGCTCCCGCGATTTCCAACCGAAGGACAGAGGGAGAGTCCGACTCGGCTACGTGAGGAGGAAGACGCGGCTGACAGCGGGGCCCGGCCATCAGCGACACAGAAGAGAGAGAGAGAGAGAGAGAGCGCGGCCGCAGTTCTGGGCCGGCCCACGCGAGCGCGGGAGAAAAGGCTCGGCCCCGTCGGCCCAGCAGCGAAAACCGAAAGCAGGCCGACTCGGGTGGGCTTCCATGCCGCTGGCTACACAGGTAAGTTCTTCTCTTTTGTTTTTTTTTCTTTTCTAATTTTCCAAACACATTTTCAAATCAAATTTTCCTAAACCAATCAAATAAAACAAATATATCCACACCACAAAATAAAATAAATGCAACAGCATGAATGCAACACCAAATAATTTTTAAATTTTTAATTTCTCATTAATTGTTATCTAAATTATTTAAAATTTATTAACTCTAAAATTTGGGTGTTACAAATTCTACCCCCCTTAAAAGAATCTCGTCCTCGAGATTGAACTGCTTACTCAAATAACTGCGGATATGATTTTCTCAATTCATCCTCTCTTTCCCAAGTTGCCTCTGCCTTTGAATATCGATTCCACTGCACCTTGCACATCTTAATAATCCGACTTCGAGTAACTCTCTCAGCAGTTTCTAAAATCTTGATCGGAAACTCTTCATATGTAAGATGTTCCTTAACAGTCAACTCTTCTAAAGGTATCTGCTCCTCAGGCACACGCAAACACTTCTTAAGTTGTGAAACATGGAACACATCATGTACTCCAGATAAATTCTCAGGCAACTCTAATTGATAAGAAACTTCCCCACGTCTAGTAATAACTTTAAATGGTCCAACATACCTTGGTGCTAGTTTACCTTTCATGTTAAACCTCTTCACACTTTTCATAGGTGACACCTTCAAATAAACATAATCACCTACCTCAAAAACTAAATCTCTTCTTCTATTGTCAGCATAACTCTTCTGACGAGACTGTGCTACTCTCAAATTCTCACGAATCACTCGCACTTGATCTTCTGCGTTTCTAAGAACATCTGTACCAAACACCTGAGATTCACCTGTCTGATCCCAAAACAATAGAGTTCTACACTTACGTCCATACAAAGCTTCAAACGGTGCCATCTTAAGACTCTGCTGATAACTATTATTGTAAGAAAATTCTGCATAAGGCAAACTCTTATCCCAACTAGTTCCATATTGCAATGCACAAGCTCTCAACATATCCTCTAATACCTGGTTGGTCCTTTCAGTCTGTCCATCTGTCTGTGGATGATATGCTGTACTAAAATTCAATTTTGTTCCCAATGATTCATGTACAGCTTTCCAAAAATGCGACGTAAACTGCGATCCTCGATCAGATACAATCTTCTTTGGTACTCCATGCAAACAGACTATTCTCTCCATATACAACTCTGCCAATTTTGGTCCATGGTAAGTAGTCTTAACTGGTATAAAATGAGCAACTTTAGTTAACCGATCTACTATCACCCAAATAGAGTCATAACCTTTCTGAGTACGAGGTAACCCTACTATAAAATCCATACCAACTTCCTCCCACTTCCATTCAGGAATCTTCATTGGTTGTAACAATCCAGCAGGTCTCTGATGCTCTGCTTTCACTCTCTGACAAGTGTCACACAATGCCACATACTCAGCCACATCTCGCTTTAATCCAACCCACCAATATTTCTGTTTCAGATCCAAATACATCTTAGTACTACCAGGATGAATAGAATAAGCTGACTCATGAGCTTCGCGAAGAATTGCCTGTCTAACAGTTTGATCCTCAGGTACACACAGCCTCTTTCCAAACCACAAAATTCCATTATCATCCATTCGAAAGCCTGGTGACTTACCAATCACTATATCTTCCGCTATCTTCTTTAGTTTCTCATCCTTCAACTGCCCCTTGTAAATTTCTTGCTCTAAGGTAGGCTCTATCACTAATTCCATTGTATTAGTAACAATTCCCAAATTCAAATATTCAAATTCAGCACATAACTCACTAGTCATAGACAACGTCCGTATCTCATTGGCATAACTTTTCCTACTAAGAGCATCAGCTACTACATTAGCCTTACCAGGATGATAGTGTATCTCAATATCATAATCCTTAATCAACTCTAACCATCTGCGTTGCCTCAAATTCAGATCTGACTGAGTGAAAATATACTTCAAACTCTTATGATCAGTGTATATATCACTCTTATGTCCAATCAAATAATGTCTCCAAATCTTTAAAGCATGAACTACAGCTGCTAATTCCAAATCATGTGTAGGATAATTCAACTCATGCTTTCTCAACTGCCTAGATGCATAAGCCACAACTCTGCCTTCTTGTATAAGAACACATCCCAAACCTTGACGAGAAGCATCACAGTAAATAGAAAACTTCTTACTCAAATCTGGCAAAACCAAAACAGGCGCTGTAGTCAACCTCTTTTTCAACTCCTCAAAACTAGCTTGACATTTATCTGACCACACAAACTTGGCATTCTTCTCTAACAGAGATGTCATAGGTTTAGCAAGTTTAGAAAACCCTTCAATGAACCGTCTGTAATATCCAGCTAATCCCAAGAAACTACGAATCTCGCTAACATCAATAGGTGGTTTCCAATTTAATACATCCTTTACTTTACCTGGATCCACTGATATCCCTCCATTAGAAACAATATGACCAAGGAAAGAAACTTCCTTCAACCAAAACTCACATTTACTTCGCTTCGCATACAGTTTATGCTCTCTAAGTTTCTGCAATACCAACCTCAAATGTTCAGCATGCTCTACCTCTGTCTTGGAAAATACCAGTATATCATCAATAAACACTACCACAAACTTATCCAAATATTCCATGAACACCTTATTCATCATGTACATAAAGTATGCAGGTGCATTGGTCAATCCAAATGACATAACAGTATACTCATACAATCCATACCTTGTAGTAAAAGCTGTCTTTGGAATATCAGAAACACGAATCTTCAACTGATGATAACCAGAACGTAAATCAATCTTAGAGAACACACATGCACCTCTCAACTGATCAAACAAGTCATCAATCCTGGGCAAAGGATACTTATTCTTGATAGTTACCTCATTTAATGATCTATAATCAACACACATCCTCTGACCACCATCTTTCTTATCAACAAAAATAACTGGTGCTCCCCAAGGTGATGAACTAGGTCTAATAAAACCTTTATCTTGTAATTCTTTAATTTGTTTCTTAAGTTCTTCTAATTCATCTACTCCCATCCTATATGGTCGTTTGGCTATAGGTGCAGTTCCAGGAAGTAATTCAATAAGAAATTCAATGTCTCGGTCAGGTGGCATACCTGGCAATTCATCAGTGAAGACATCCGGAAATTCCTCAATCACTGAATTCTCCTTAATAGTATTTTCAAGCTGATTCATCACAGCGGTTGGTTGCTTCTGCACTGCTACATCCACATTGATTTTATCTCCATTAGGTGCATTCACAACTACCACTTTCTGCTGACACTGAATCTCTACCTGATTTTGCTTCATCCAGTCCATACCCAATATCACATCAATACCAGATGTCCTCAACACTATAGGAGTTATCTTAAACTCTACCCCCCTTAATACCATACTAATTGGAAGACAACGATTACTGGTTTGCATGGTACCTCCAGGTGAATTTACTAAGAGAGGTTCTTTCATAGCTAGCATGGGTATACTATGCATTTTAACAAAAATGTTGGATATGAATGTATGAGATGCTCCCGAGTCAAAAAGAACAGTTGCGGGAGTGGAATGTACATTGAACGTACCAATCATAACTTCTGGGGCATCATAAGCTGTATCAGAAGACACGTGATTCACCCTTCCAGTACCAGATTGCTTCTGGTTGCTCTTCTGGCTCTGAGGAGTATGCTGATTCTGCTTCTCAGGACAATGGTAAGACATATGCCCCTCTTTACCACAGACAAAGCATCTAGTAGGAGTGCTGGGAGCACTATTCTTCATGGGGGTAACATTGGAATTTCCAGTGCGAGGAGTCTGTTGCCCAGTCTGCTGATACTGTTGACGTTGTGGATATGATGAACGCTGTTGTGACTGGTTACCTTGCCAATTCTGGGACCACCTCTGATTCGGATTGCGATTCCATTGACTAACCGGTCCTTGAAATTTCTAATGGAAACCATGCTGAGAATTAGTGCGCTGACGGTTGTTACTTCCTGAGCCTTGTACCTTCATTTTCCTCTTCCTGTCCATCTCTCGGCGCTCATTATCAAGCACAATAGCTTTATTTACCAGCTCTTGAAAACTAGCATAGTTGTTCCCCTTCAACTGCAAGCGAAGATCATAATAAATTCCCTTCAAGAAAAGACGTTGTTTGTCTGCATCTTCCCTCACTTCATTAGGAGCATAGCGAGCCAACTGGGTAAATCTATCATGATATTCACTAACGCTCATCTGTCTCATCCTAAGGTTTCTGAATTCTTCCTGCTTCAGCTCAATTATACCTTCAGGAATATGACGAGCTCGAAAATCTCTAAAAAACTCATTCCAAGTGATAGGAGGAGCATTGTCAGGGCGTGCAGCTTGATACGACTCCCACCAAGTCTGAGCTGTCCCCTGTAACTGACCAGATGCATATAACACCTTCTCCATATCATTGCATTGGGCTATATTCAGCTGTTTCTCCACTGCCCTCACCCAATCATCTGCCTCTAAAGGATCAGCAGCATGAGAAAACACTGGAGGGCGTCCCTTTAAAAATTCCCCACGCTTATCCCTCACTTGCACAGGCGGTGGTCCTCCTGCAGCGGGATTGTTCTGCATATGCTGCATAAACATCTGCATCATCTGGTTCTGAGTTTGCATGAGTTCCTCCATAGTAATGGGTAGGTTAGCACCTCCACGACCTCTGCCACGACCTCTGCCTGACATCTGTTTCCAAAAACACAGAAATTGAAATTCAGTACGATCCGAGATGATGTATTCAATAGATAAACAAAATCTGATTTTTCTGGGCGATCTCCAATTTCAGCAACTCAGTAAAACTGTCATATCTCGAGCTACAGACGTCCAATTCAGATGATCTTTACATGGTTGGAAAGCTTACAAAATTATCTACAACTTTTATTCACAACATTTTTTCTGATTCTGTCAATAAATTGGCCAAAAACTGGACTTAACCGAAACTGTTTCCAAATTCCAGACTGTGCAGTTACTCCAACTTGGAACAGGTATATCTCTTAGCTCATAATAAATATTAAAGTGATTCTTATGGGGTTGGAAAGATATAGAAGTCTAATTATTCCCAGTAAAATTTCTTAAATTTCTCATGAACGGACTTTAAGTTATTTCTAAAACATCCCAGACTGATCCAAAAATCAGCAAAGGACAGAACTAAGTTAACCTCATATTCAACTAATATATTTTGATCAAACTTAATATTCTTAACCATGGAACTTGTAGGCATGTCCACAGAACTCCAGCACACATTACAAAGATCCAAATCACACATTATCATAATAACAATCCATCAATCACACAATTGTTCACACCACAAACTGACCCTTAAAACAATCTAAACTTAAAGTTAACTCGCAACTACTATCGTTCCTATTACATAGGGATTTTTCCTATTGCCTAATTAAGCTTCTCATAAATCTTGGGACGACCTAACTCCGCCCTTAATTGGTCAATCTCCTTATAAGCTTGCTCCTTAAGTTCTTTTTCCTTCAGCAACTCATCCTTCAAATCCACCTCATGGAGAGCCAATTCTCGAGTTAATCCCACCGTAGCTTGTAAAGTCAAGGAGGAATCATCTACAGGCGGCACGGTCCAAATACCCTTGTCATGTATGAAACAAGGAAAATGCCGAAGTGCACCCTTTAACGTCTTGTCCGAGCGTAGACCATGGTAGTAAACAAATGCATTGAAAGCGACATCCTCCATGCTTATCTCCACGGTTGCCCGGCTCACTCTGGTAATGAACTTTGACTCCACCTTAGACTCCTTAGTGGTAGGATCCCTTTTCTTAACCCATAACTCTGTTTCCCAATAGGAATCCATCCAGGGATGACTAAACTCTGCACTACGATACTCCAACATAGCTTCCCAGTCGTAGTAGTAGTTGTCCAAGGTTCTTGTCAACATGTCATGGAAGAAAGCATCAGCTTTAGGAACCATGATATGAAACTTCGTAGTCCATCCCATAACTACATCCTCCATTGGTGTATCACCAATTCTTGATTCAGCATCAGATAGCTCTTGATCACCATCTTCATACGGCTCCTGAGGTTTGAAACGGGCAACGTACTGTGCAGCTGACAATCGGGGATGAGGAGGCATCTATAAGATTTAGACATAGATTAGATAGAATCAATGTATTTTCGCAATAGAATAAAGTAGAGGAAGCATAAAACTTTAGTAATTAACAAGGTGAAAAGAGGAAGCATGAATTAAGTGAAATATGGATGCTATTAACGACCATTCTAACTAGGCTCGCGTCCTACAGTCAACACGGCTCTGATACCAATCTGTCCCACCCATTTTTAAGGACAAAAATAGGATGTATAAAAGACTCATGTGCGCCCCAGGAACCAGTCGCACACATAAGTTGACAAATTACAAAGTATCATCACAGTGCTTATTACATAACGAATAAGTATTTAAGACATAGTCTTGAACGATAGATAATAATAACTAATAATAAATCTTCAGCGGAAACTCCACACAGGGACACGGTTGACTGGTTGACATCAAGACTAGTACTCATTCCGATAATCTTCCTCATTATCTTCATCTGTTATGGTGGAAATAGCAAGAGTGAGTTCATGTCGAACTCCACAAATATAACACGGGGTTCATGAGGCTCAAAAAGGCTAGACACTGTTTAACTGCATTTAGCTTTTTAATCATATATTAGCAATTGAGTAGCATCAAGATAAACCACTTCCCATTAAAGAACCAATGATCAATTGTAATAAGGATAATGAATAGCATTAACATGAGCATAATAATAATCAACAATAATTAAGCATGATATAACAGTTATGATCAACTATTCCATAAGAATCCCCAAGGCCGCTCGTATCCGTGAGCACGGCTAGTATACCAGTTTTTAACTCTGCGCAGAGGTGTACACTTTCACTGTAAGTCATGATTTCCAAATGAGTGGGGAGATCAAGCCCAAACACCCGAGAACCATATAAAGCCACTCAAAAGTTCGTCTAACAAGTTAGGGCCATTAGATTTCACTCGGCAGGCAGATGTAGAACCCCCCCTTCCCTGTGGCACAACAACCGCAGCCTATACACACTAGGCCAG
This sequence comes from Saccharum hybrid cultivar R570, assembly GCA_038087645.1. NCBI lineage: Eukaryota > Viridiplantae > Streptophyta > Magnoliopsida > Poales > Poaceae > Saccharum > Saccharum hybrid cultivar. The sequence continues at coordinate 1,844,769 of JAQSUU010000754.1, read as the reverse complement.
GGGCTCGCACTACACCCAACATGGCAAGCCATTCTTACGCCATTTAAGGTAACCTCTAACAAGCTAGAAAAGGTCTCTTGAACAACTAAAGCCAGAGCCATATAGCCCTCACAGCTGTACTGTATATCCCGGTTATCACTTACAGATAAGTCCTTATGGAGAGAAACCAGAGCATCAAAATAATACACATGCTCTAGCCCCTTTTAACAATAATAAAATCATCTTAATAGTTGATTGCTTAATCCATTAATCAAATTACAAGATCATTGTTCTTAGTTTAAGCACTAGCAGTATCTACCCAAATGCACAACCCATAGGCGACAAGGAAACAAGATATCAATAGCTAAGTTATAATCTCTATGGTTGTCAAGGAAGACACATGCATATGTATGATAATTTCAGTGAATAGGACAACAAGGATAGTCCTGTGTTATACTTGCCTTGATCAAAGCTCTCCAAGTGATACTGCTGACTTGGCTCAAAATAATACTCCGAATCGTCCAGATACTGCTCACCTTCTATATTCGATCATCAATCAACAACACACATGCATCCAATCAAACATACACGAAGCAAACAAAGAGATATAATTAGAACAGTACACCAACAGTAGCAAAACAGTAATAAAAGTTTATAAAACTCTTCTACACGTTTCTACGATCACACAGACGCAAAGATCACCAAATTCGGAGTTAAAACGTGAAAGTTATGAATTTTCTAAGATTTCCTATAGATAAATAAATACTTAATTATAACCTCGAAAAATAAATTATTAAAACTAACTGTACAACTACACTAACATGTAGAGCTCGCAAATACGAACCTAACGCAACTTGAACGGATCAAATCGGAGTTAAAACGAAGATTTTATGACCAAAACAATTCTAGTGGCAAAACTGTAAATACCTGAAAACGTATTTTTGACTTATCCGGGAGAAAATACGCTTTCAAAACACGAAAACAGATTTAGGATATTGCGCTAAGGACTGCGGGTTCTATTATGAAGAAATCCAGGGGCTCTTTAATAAATCTACCCCGCGAAGGGGTATCTTCTAATCTCGTGCGTCCATCTGAGAACGGACGGCTCGCATCTCTTCCAGAGGAGACCGGCGGTGCTTCCGCCGCCCCGCCCCAACACCACGGCGGCGCCATGGTCGGCAGCTCGCCGGACATGCCAAACCCGCCCTACACTTCACCAAAAAATGCGCGGGTGGTACCAATCGAACGAAAAGCTCATTGCGATCTCACCTAGGGCTCCAAGACAATCAATCGCGGCACGAAAACGACGGGCGGCTCCAAAAGGCGGGCGGTTGCTTCCTACGAAGTTCAGCGATGCCGCGGGTGAGCTACAGCACCAAAGAGACAGGAAGAGAGGAAACTACTGCTTCGTCACCTTGACGCGGAGCTCGGTGGAGGGTGAAACGCTTCGACGGAGTAACGAAAAGCGGCAAGGATGGCGGCGGCTCTGCTCCTTGCGGTGAGATGCGGCGTGCGCGGCGGTGATATCTAGGACTTTGGGGCGTCAGCCAGATGGGAAACAAAGACTCGTCGGGGTCCTCTCCTTCTTATAGGGGTGGCTCGGCTTGCAGCACACGCAGGGAATCCCATGAAGATCGGGATCTGCTCCCGCGATTTCCAACCGAAGGACAGAGGGAGAGTCCGACTCGGCTACGTGAGGAGGAAGACGCGGCTGACAGCGGGGCCCGGCCATCAGCGACACAGAAGAGAGAGAGAGAGAGAGCGCGGCCGCAGTTCTGGGCCGGCCCACGCGAGCGCGGGAGAAAAGGCTCGGCCCCGTCGGCCCAGCAGCGAAAACCGAAAGCAGGCCGACTCGGGTGGGCTTCCATGCCGCTGGCTACACAGGTAAGTTCTTCTCTTTTGTTTTTTTTTTCTTTTCTAATTTTCCAAACACATTTTCAAATCAAATTTTCCTAAACCAATCAAATAAAACAAATATATCCACACCACAAAATAAAATAAATGCAACAGCATGAATGCAACACCAAATAATTTTTAAATTTTTAATTTCTCATTAATTGTTATCTAAATTATTTAAAATTTATTAACTCTAAAATTTGGGTGTTACAAACACAGAGGTTACTCAAAGCTAAACCGAAAAGAAATGACAATGCAACAACCATGTATATGCAATGCAAAGCGAGAAAGGAAGACTAGGTTGCTTGTCAAGTTTGATCCACGGTTAGGCTTTTTCACTCCTCCAAAGGAGGGTTATCGTAACCGTGTTAGACAAGTCCTAGATGCATTGCGGGAAATTAAATGTGACATATAATACAATGCAATGCAAGGGACAACACCAGCTCATTTTTAAAGTTACTAGAATCAAGCACATTTAGTTCACTTCTCAATCTACAAAAGGTAGCCTCATCTAAAGGTTTAGTGAAGATATCCGCTAATTGATTTTCACTTCTTACACCCTCTAGTGATATATCATTTTTAGCAACATGGTCTCTTAGAAAGTGGTGGCAGATATCAATGTGCTTGGTGCATGAGTGTTGTACCGGATCATTAGCAATTTTAACGGCACTTTCATTGTCACATAAAAGCGGCACCTTTTCAAGAACAACTCCATAGTCTAGGAGGGTTTGTTTCATGTATAAGATTTGTGCACAACAAGCCCCCACGACAATGTATTCCGCCTCAGCGGTGGACAAAGCCACACTATTTTGCTTTTTAGATGACCATGATACTAAGGACCTTCCAAGAAAATGGCACCCTCCGGATGTGCTTTTCTATCAATTTTGCAACCGGCATAATCCGAATCGAAATAGCCAACTAGTTGGAATCTAGCTCCTTTGGGGTACCAAAGACCGATGCTTGGGGTGCACTTAAGATATCTTAAGATTCTTTTTACGGCACTTAGGTGAGGTTCTTTAGGGCACGCTTGAAAGCAAGCACACATGCACACACTAAACATGATATCGGGCCTAGATGCGGTAAGGTACAACAAGCTACCAATCATAGAACGGTAAAGAGTTTGATCGATTGGTTTACCTCCCTCATCTAGGTCGAGATGTCCATTAGATGGCATTGGGGTCTTGATTGGCTTGCATTCTTCCATCTTGAATCTTTTGAGAAGATCCTTGGTATACTTTTATTGAGAGATAAAAATCCCTTCTCTCATTTGCTTGACTTGAAAACCAAGGAAGAATGTTAGCTTACCAATCATTGACATCTCGAACTCTTTCGACATCAATTCACCAAATTCCTTGCAATAATATTCATTTGTTGACCCGAAGATAATATCATCAACATAGACTTGACAAATGAATATCTCTCCATTAAACTTCTTGGTGAATAGTGTGGTGTCAACCTTCCCAATAGTGAAGCCCTTCTCAATGAGGAAGTCCCGAAGGCGCTCATACCACGCTCTAGGGGCTTGCTTGAGCCCATATAGCGCCTTGGACAACCTATAAACTAGATTAGGATATCTAGGGTCTTCAAACCTGGGAGGTTGTTCAATATAGACTAGTTCATTTATGAAGCCATTTAAAAAAGCACTTTTCACATCCATTTGATATAGTTTTATTTCATGATGTGATGCATATGCAAGAAGGATACGAATGGCTTCAAGTCTTGCAACGGGTGCAAAAGTCTCTCCAAAATCAAGACCTTCAACTTGAGAGAACCCTTTTGCTACTAGTCTTGCCTTGTTCCTTACTACTATGCCTTGATCATCTTGCTTGTTGCGGAACACCCACTTGGTTCCAATGACTCTTGCCCCTTTTGGATGCTCTTCAAGTGTCCAAACTTGATTGCAGGCGAAGTTGTTCAATTCTTCATGCATGGCATTCACCCAATCCGGATCTTGAAGAGCTTCTTCTACATTCTTAGGTTCAAGACAAGAGACAAAAAGAGTGATGTTCAACAAAAGAAGTAAACTTTTGAGATCAAGTCATTACACCCTTTGTAGGACTCCCTATGATGAGATCTTGTGGATGTGCTTGAAGTAGGGGTGAGTTTCTTCTATCAACCACTTGATGAGAGGGATGGGGAGCATCAACATCTTGTGCTTGTGCCTCAGCTTGTTGATGAGAGACATGAGTATCTTCATTTTCAACTCTCTCATTCTTGTCATCATCTTGAGGCACATATGATGAAGATGGTGGATTGACAATTTGTACATCGTCTTCATCATCTTTAGGCTTGATGTCTCCCACGGACATGTTCTTCGTGGCCTCTCAATGGTTCATCACCTACATCATCACAATTCTCAATTGCTCCTTGGGAGCCGTTAGATTCATCAAATTCCACATCATATGTTTCTTCAACCAAACCGGTGGCATGGTTAAATACTCTATATGCTTTGGACTTTGATGAGTAACCAACAAGAAAACTAATATCACAACATCTTTGGAACTTCCCTAGGTGTTGATGCTTCTTGTAGATATAGCATTTGCAACCAAACATCCGGAAGAATGAGACGTCCGGCTTCTTCCCATTTAGCAACTCATAGGAGGTCTTGCCAAGGAACTTTTGTAGGAAGAGGCGATTTGAAGCATAGCATGCGGTGTTGATTGCCTCGGCCCACAATTTCTCCAGTGTGTTGTACTCATCTAGCATTGTTCTTGCAAGAATGATCAAGGTCCGGTTCTTTCTCTCAACTACACCATTTTGTTGAGGAGTGTAGGTTGATGAAACTTCATGCTTGATTCCAATTTCATTACAATAAGCTTCAATGTTAGTGTTGTCAAACTCTTTGCCATTGTCACTTCTAATCTTCTTTATCTTGACTTTAAATTCATTTTGAGCTCTCTTTGCAAACTTCTTGAAGCAATTTGCCACTTCGGATTTGTCATGAAGAAAGAAAGTCCAAGTGTATCTTGAGTAGTCATCCACAATCACTAGGCAATAGAGATTTACACCCAAGCTCTTGTAAGTTGTAGGACCAAACAAATCCATGTGTAGAAGTTCTAGTACTCTTGATGTTGACATGTAAGCTTTAGTTGGATGAGTGTTTGCAACTTGTTTGCCAGCTTGACATGCACTACAAGGTTTGTCCTTCTCAAACTTTACGTCCTTCAAACCTCTCACTAATTCTTTCTTCAATAGCTTGTTGAGAGTGTTCATTCCAACATGAGCAAGCCTCCTATGCCAAAGCCACCCAAGTGTAGTTTTGGTGAACAAACATGTCATCAAATTTGCATCTTCGGAGGTGAAGTCAACAAGATAAAGATTGTTGTATCTAAAGCCTTTGAAAATCATTTGCTTGTCATCTATCTTTGTAACTACCACTTCATTAGGAGTGAACAAGCATTGGTAGCCAAGGTCACAAAGTTGCCCAACGGATAGTAAGTTGAAACTCAATGAAGCAACATAGAGCACATTTGAGAGAGAGTGATCATTTGATATTGCAATCTTGCCTATACCCTTGACTTTGCTCTTTGAATTGTCCCCAAATGTGATCTTGTCTTGACATACCCCATTCTCTTCAAGTGAGGTGAACATACGAGGATCACCGGTCATGTGTTGTGTGCAACCACTATCAATCACCCAATGAGATCCACCGGTCTTGTATTTCACCTACACACAAAAGATCAAGCCTTTTGTTTAGGGACCCAAACTTGAGAGGGACCCTTAACTTTCTCAACTAGTGACTTGGCAACCCATATTTTCTTAGGCCTATTCTTGTTAGGAGGACCCAAGAACATGACTTTCATCTTTCCACTTGAATCTTTTCTAAGCATATAATGAGCATTGAAAGCAAAGGGTCTAGCATGCTTGGGCAAGGGTTGTGGTGGTGGAGTTTTGCACTCATGAGCAAAGTGACCTTCTTGTCCACACTCAACACATCTCTTTGGCTTGGGCTTTGACTTGCTTTGTTGTTGTTGAGCTTTGACCTTCTTTTCTTGATTTGCCAAGTAACCAATGCCACTTCTATCCATCTTCATGATGGTGTTCATGAGTAGCTCACTTTGCAAATGTTGGCCTCTTGTGAAGTTGCTTAGGCCGGTCTTGAGATGCTGTTTTTCTTGCTTAAGCTTTTTGTTTTCTTCAATAAGTGACTCAATTGGTGCTTGCTTTTCAAGAGCCATCAACTTCTTGTTCTCAATCTTAAGCATCTCATTTCCACTCTTGAGCTTGACATAATCATCAGGGTTGTCGGACTCAACCACACTCTTGCCTTTGCCGCTAGAGCCTTGCTCAAAGTTCTCAACAATCGAATCATCACATGATGTAGCTATATCAATCTTAACAACTTGGTTAGTAGCATCATGTGTCTCAAGAGTAAGCTCATTAGCAACAATAAGACTATCATAATTGATTTTCAATGTAGTATATTCATCTTTTAGCAAGTTGAGCCTAGTGATGAGTAGCATCATGTGTTAGAAGTTTTGAGCTCCTTGAGAGAGGAAGACATAGTTTCATTTTGATCTTTGAGCTCATCACTAGTCTTATGTGCATTCTCAAGTTTAGATGAGAGTGATTCATTTTCATGTTGAAGCTCATCATTTTCATTTCTAGTTCTTCTTATGATTTTAGAATATTTGTTCAAAAACTTTACAAGTTCATCATAAGAGGGTGCATCATATTCATCATCACTATCACTATCATCATCGTCACTATCATTGTTTTGTACCTTTCGATCACCCTTAGCCATAAGGCATAGATGAGTAGTGGAAGATGATGGTGAAGGTGGCGGTGAAGGTGGTGATGAAGATGTCGGTGAAGATGATGATGGCCCAATCACAAATGCGGTGACCTTCTCTTTCTCATCGTCGCTCTCATCACCGAAGGACTCACATGATGACTCAATGTCGGTGAGCCAATCACCAACAATATAAGCTTTGCCTCCCTTCTTCTTCTTGTAGAACTCTCTTCTCTTGCCATCTTTCTTTTTATATGGCTTGTTCTTCTTTTTTTCATCTTCTTCATCACTTGAATCATCTTTCTTGCCCTTGTTCTTGTTTTTGTACTTGTCTTTTGGAGGCTTCGGGCATTGATGAGCTAAGTGGCCAAGTTCACCACAATTAAAGCAATCCATCTCGGATATTGGCTTGCTTTTGCTACTTGTGAAGAATTTCTTCTTCTTGCCATCGAACTTGATGCCACTCTTGTTGAGCTTCTTTAGCATCTTGGTGGTTCTTCTCACCATGAGTGCAAGTGATGCATCATCAATATCACTCTCACTTGAGCTTTCTTGCACCATCATGGCTTGGCCCTTCTTCTTTTTCTTTTCATGGCTAGCTTTGAAGGCCAAGTCTTTCTTCTTGGAAGATGTTGAGTCCTCTTCCGGAGTGATATGCATGTATATCTCATGTGCATTGATCTTTCCCAATAGTTGAGTCGGTGTTGCGGCGGAGAGATCACTTTGGTAAAGTACGGTGACAATGTGTCCATACTTCTCAACTGGAAGAACACTCAAGATCCTCCTTGCAACATCCGATTGACTCATTTGAGTGAGTCCAAGAGCATTGAGAACTTCTACAAGAACATTCAATCGAGTGTATATTTCATTAGCACTTTCTTTGGGAAGCATCTCAAAAGAATTAATTTTCTTTAAAGCAATATGATAGCGTTCCTCACGCTCACTCTTAGTTCCCTCATGGAGAGCACAAAGATTTTCCCACAATTCATGAGCGTTTTTTGCATTATGCACACGATTGAAGATATCTTTGCCTAAGCCCCGGTAGAGTGCATTTTTTGCCTTTGCATTCCACCGGTCGTACTTCTCCTTGTCACCACTTGGGTTGGCGGGAACCCTTATAGGAGGAAGCCCTTCGGTTGCGGCTCTAAGGCACCCAATATCTATGGCTTCGAGGTACGCCTCTATATGAATTTTCCAATATGGAAAATCGTCTCCCTCAAAAGTGGGATGTGGTCCTTCCCCATTAGACATCTTGCTCTAGGCGGTGAAGCCTAAATAAAGAGCAACACGGCTCTGATACCAATTGAAAGGATCAAGATGCCCAAGAGGGGGGGTGAATTGGGCTTTTCTAAAAATTAATTGCAAGAATTAAATCCTATAAGCCAAACTTCACCCCTAGTGCCTACTAGTGTTCCTTGATTCTACCGATAAAAGTTTTACACCCTAAGTTCCAATCCTAGACTAGCATGACAATTCTAGGAAAGTAAACAAGCAATGAAAGTAATGCACGAATATAAATGCTTGAAAGTAAGGGTTAGGAACACGACGATGTTTTGCTGAGGTATCGGAGAGTCGCCACTCCCCACTAGTCCTCGTTGGAGCACCCGCGCAAGGGTGTAGCTCTCCCTTGATCCGCGCAAGGATCAAGTGCTCTCTACGGGTTGATTCGTCAACACTCCGTCGCGGCGAATCACCCAAAACCGCTCACAACATGAGTTGGGTCACCCACAAGCTCGTCGGATGATCACCAAACTCCCAATCACCACCAAACCGTCTAGGTGATGGCGATCACCAAAAGTAACAAGCTAGAACTCTCACTTGACCACAACAAGCCTAATGAGAAGATGGATGCACACTTGCTACACTCTTGTCACTAGAGAGGAATCTCAAACTTTGATTCTCAAATCACTATCCTGACTAGGGCTCTTGCACTCCCTTGCACTCCAAAGGTGTTTTTCAGCTGAACAAATGAGCAAGAGTCATCTAAAAGAGGTGGAGGGGATGTATTTATACACCCCACAGACAAATCCAACCGTTACCTGCTGAATCAGCAAAACTCGCGCTGACCGGACGCGCTGGTTGACGTGACCGGACGCGCCGGTCAAGTGTAACGGTCGAAATCCAAAAGTCAGCGCTGAATGACCGGACACGCCGGTCAGAGATGACCGGACGCGTCCGATCATGCAAGAACCTAACTAAACTTTTGACCTGACGCTCGACCGTGTCTGATCACAGATGACCGGACGCGTTAGGTCAGCTTGGGACCTTACTGGAACGTGACCGGACGCGTCCGATCACTTCACAGTCGCGTCCGATTACACTTTTACCCTCTAAAACACGTGTCAGACTGACCACCGCGTCCGGTCCTCGCAAGGACCGCGTCCGGTCGATCAGTTACCAACGCAGTGACTTGTTAGAACTGTCCGGACGCGTCTGGTCATGACAAAGACCACGTCCGGTCAAGGGTAAACTACTCAAATGTCTTCTAAACGCGACGCAACTTGAACCAAGTTGCTTCCAACTGAACTTTGAGCTTTTCTAGAGCTACCTAGTGCTAAGTTTGACAAGTGTGCACCACACCTAAACAAAAGACTCATCTAGGTCAAGCTACTCGCTCATGCCCCCCTTTATAGTACGGTCAAAGGAAGAAACAAAGATCCTAACGACTATCCAGATGTAACTCAACACCTTGACATCCGGAACTAACCGTCCTTAATCTTGTCGTTGATCCTTTGAAAACCAAAATGATTTCCATCAAGGGACATGAATACCACAGTGCCCAAAGCAGTTATCAACTCCATGACCTAACTTACCAACATTTCTACAAAACACACGTTAGTCATGGTAATAATGCGTTGCCATCAATTGCCGAAACCAACACCGGGGCCTAGATGCTTTCAGCGGGTGAGGCACTCCCTCTCTGTATTATTAGGCGAGACATCTATAGTGTTAGGTATTTAATGAAAGGTACCCTCCAATCATCGCTTGGCTTAGGAACCGCTGCGACTATCTGCTCGATGGGTGGCACTTCTTCAATGACTTCTTGCCCCTGCTTGATGGATGGTGTCACAAGGTCCTGGATGAACACTCCAGCTGGAACTTCTACTCAGGTTGACCCTAACTTCGATAACTCATCGGCTGCTTGATTGTCAGCCTGAACCACATGATGGTATTCAACACCATAGAATTTGCCTCGAGCTTCCTCATCTGAGCGCAGTAAGCATCCATCTTCTCACTGGTGCAGCTCCAATCTTTATTGAGTTGGTTGATTACGAGTGCAGAGTCACCGTACACCATGAGGCATTTAAAGTTGAGCTCTACAGCTATATGGAGACCATGTAGTGCTGTCTCAAACTCTGTGGCATTGTTGGAGGCCCAGAAATGAATCCGAAGGATGTAGCGAAGCTTGTCCCTGGATGGGGAAATAAAATATATGCTTGCCCCGACATCGTTGATGTTGAGGGATCCATCAACATACATAGTCCAGTGCTTGGGATGATCGACCAGGATAGGGGTCTGCATATCGGTCCACTCAGTGATGAAATCAGTGAGCGCCTGTCACTTGATTGTCTAGCGTGGCCTGTAGTCGATGGAGTAGGTGCCTAGCTTGACCGCCCATTTAATGATGCGACCGCTAGCTTCCTTGTTTCGAAGGATATCGCCAAGTGGGTACTCAGTAACCACTGTTATGGGGTAGGCCTTGAAGTAGTGGCAGAGCTTCCAGGATATGATTAGGATGGCGTATAGCAGCTTCTGGACCGAAGGATAGCGAGTCTTAGACTTATTTAGGATCTCGCTGATGAAGTAGATAGGGCGCTGGACTTTATAGGCGTGTCCGGCCTCTTCACACTCGATGATGATGGTCATGCTAACCACCCGGTTGGTCGCTGCAATGTAGACTAGCAGGGTTTCACCGGTTTGGGGCGCAGTCATGATCAAAGGTTGGGTGAGGAACTGCTTGAGCTCGACGAACACCTTGTTAGCATCCTCCAACCAGACAAACTTTTCTTGGGCCTTGAGTATCTTAAAGAAGGGGAGTCCCTTTTCGCCTAGACGGGATATGAAACAACTTAAAGCCGTCATGCACCAAGTTAGCTTCTGAATGTCTTTAACGTAGGTCGGTGGTTTCATCTTGGTCACCACCTCTATCTTTTCTGGGTTGGCCTCAATGTCATGACAGCTAACGATATTGCCTAATAGGATACCAGATGGAAGGTCAAAAATACACTTAGTGGGATTTAGCTTCCATCGGTATTTCTTCAGGGCTTTAAATGTCTTGGTGAGGTCAGCAATGAGGGTATCGACAGTCTTAGACTTAACCACCACATTATCGACGTAGGCCTCAATATTCTTCCTGATTAGGTCCTTGAGGCAACATTGGATGGCTCTTTGATATGTAGTGCTAGCATTCTTAAGCCCAAAGAACATAGTGGTGTAGCAGTAGGGGCCGAATGGCGTGATGAACAACGTCTTGATCTAATCTTCTTCCTTCAGGGTGATCTGGTGATAACCAGAGTAGCAATCTAAAAAGCACAAGAGCTCACAACCGGCTGTGGAATCTATGACCTCGTCTATGCGAGGTAAGCTAAAGGGGTCTTTAGGGCAGTGTTTGTTGAGATCGGTGTAATCAACGCACATTCTCCATTCTTTATTCTTCTTTCTTACAAGAACCAGGTTAGCAAAGCCACTCCGGGTGATACACCTCTTTAATAAACCGATAGTTAAGAGTCGTGTTATTTCTACCCTAATAGCTCCTTTTTGTCCTGCGTGAATCATCGAAGCTTCTACTTGATTAGCTTGGCGATCGTCGAGACATTTAAGGAGTGCTCGATCAGCTCCTGAGGTACGCTGGTCATGTCTGCAGGTTTCCATGTGAACACATCGATGTGCTCCCTTAGGAAGCAGACAAGCGCATCTTCCTATTTGGGATCGAGGTCGGCCCTGATCCGAGCAGTCTTGCTCCGATCGCCAGGGACGAGGACCACTTCCTTCACTTCCTTAGACTTGGTTGCCGCTCAGGGGCCTCCATGGTGGGGATCTACTGCTCCTCTGATGGAATCTCCTATGAGGTGGCGAGGCAGTCCTACATGCAGATGGAGATATCAGTAGCATCGGCGAGCGTGAAGCTTTCCTTCTCATAGGCATAGGCAATGCTGAGGTTGGCGCACAGGCTGAGGATTCCCTGCTCCATCGGCATCTTCAAGACCAGGTACATGTAATGCAGCATAGCCATGAACTTGGCGAGGGCTAGTCGACCGAGGATGGCGTGGTATGTCGTGTTGAAATCAGTGACCAGGAAGTTGATGTAGTCAGTGCGGAAGTGCTCGATGGTGCTAAACTATACCAGCAGTGTGATTTTCCCTAGGGATTGTGATGCCTTCCTAGGGATGATCCCTAGAATAGAGAGTCCATGGGGGTGAGGTCTTCTTTTGTGAGCCCTAGCTCAGCTAGGGATCTAGTGAATAGGATGTTGAGGGCACTGCCATCGTCGATAAAGACCTTCTAGAAGTGCATGCTCTTGATAATGGGGTCTAGGATGAGCCAGAAACACCCTGGGTATGGAATATCTGTCCACTGGTCAGCCTCGGAGAAGGTGATCGGGTACTTTGACCAGTCTAGGTACTTGGTATCTGTGATGGTGTCATCGTAGGTGGTCATTGACATGATCTGCTGGGCGGTGAGCTTTTGTTCCTGCCTATTCTCGGAGGCAGCTCTCCCACCGAAGATGGAGGCGATGGTCTTGGTGGGGTCCTGGTAGGCAGGGCGAGCATCCTTGCCACGATCCTCCTCCTAGCCATCGTCGGCCTCGTCATCCTTCTGGCGCGGCCTCTTCCTGTCTTCTTCACGAAAAGCTTTGTTTAGGCCCTTGCACTCACCCATGGTGTGCTTCGCGCCTTTGTGAATGAGACATGGACCGTCCATGAGCTTGGCATAGTCAGTGTCATAGCTATGCTTAGCACGAGCATTGATAGTGTTGACTGAGCAATCCGGCCTGCGACGACAGCTTTGTCTGCCTCTAGATCCTTTTGGCCTATTGTTGCGCTAGTGGTTGCGATCATTTGTGCGAGGGTCATGGTCATCATGGCGGCAATCACGATCATCGTAGCTGCGGTCATCATAGCGCCTCTCCTCATGATGGTCGTCATTACAGTGCTGCTGTCGCTCAGGGCGAGTAGCCCGATCAACTTCTTTGGCGTCGGCATAGGCATTCGCTGTCTGCAGTAGCACACCGATGGTAGTTGGCCTCTTGTGGTATAACTTCCCGCAGAGATGCTCGTGATAGAGGAACCCTTTGGTGAACAAGGCAATGGCCTCACTATTGCTGATGTTGGGGTGGAGTTCCTTGTTTCTAAGAAGCGCTTGATGAAGCTACGCAGGGGCTCCCTGAAGGTTTGATGAAGCTTCTCTAGATCATACTTGGGGCCTGGCTACTCACACGTGGCCATATAGTTTGCAACAAAAAGACCTCTTAAGATCCTCCCAAGATTCGATAGAGTCTGACCTGAGGCTAAGGAGCTAGTTATTTACAGATTGGTTGAGCATGATGGGCAAATAGTTTGCCCTCACATTTTCGCTTCTACCAGCAGCGCATACAGTGATCTCGTACAGTGTCATCAGTTGCTTGGGGTTGGCCTTGCCATCGTACATGTCCACCTCAAAGATCTTGAAGCTCGCGGGCCACCAGATGGCTTGCAATCTCGCTGTGAAAGGACGCGGCCTGGTGGTGTTAGCGACGGGTGGTGCTCGAGGGGCACCGAGAGCCCCGTGCTCGACGTCTACTGCTGCCGTCACTGGATATCCGCATCATGACGCGCAAATCTATTATGAACATTGATGTTGGCGTAGATGTGCTCACGGATGTCATATGACAGAGGTTGATTGACCTCCTTATTGGCATTACGGTGGTCGCTTCGACTGCCTAGTGGATGAGAGGGTGCCCATCTTGATTTGGGTGTGCTTCGTAGTTGCCTTGGGATCCTCTATAGAGATTGGGGCCACCAGCTTGATGGCGAGGGCTCTAGGAACCCTGGTGCTGGCTTCCCCTGTCATGGCGGGAGCTACGAGAACGATGGTTGTGAGCCAACATGGTCGAGTAGGATGGGGCGGGGTGTCAGATCTCGTTGACTTGGACTTGAGCCGCCTTGACGTGCGAGATGATCTTTTTGACCTCTAAGCTTTTCCAGCTCATTGAAAACAATGGCGAGATTGGCACTTGGTGTCTGCTACACCAGCTGGTCGCCCACCATGTCAAACTCTTAGTCGAGGTTGCGGCGCTTGCGGGGTGGACCGTTCAGATTCCCGTCAGTCGTGCGATCGGCTTCCTCGTCCTGTCGACATTGGCGGTCGGCGTTCTTCACCAGGCGAGAATCATGCTCTTCGGCAATTTCACCATCCTTGGTGACGCTGTCGTGGATGATATGAAAGATCTCGCCCTCGAATCCCGACAAAAAAGGGGGCAGTTGGAGATGGTCTCGGTGGAGCCCTCAAAATAAGTGCCAGGGCTCTCATCCAAGATGTTGTGTTGTGAATCGTCCAAAATCTAGCTGATAGCCACCATATTCACCATAGGGTTGGCCGATCCACCTTAGGCAGATCAATCTTGTAGAGATCATCGATGTAGTCACGCTCAACGTGGTCAACGAAGAGGTGGTAGACGGTGCCTTGGTATGCAGATCATGTGCCCACTAGCCCAAAAGGATAGGGCCTCAGCATGTTCTCCATTGGGGCCTCATAGTTGGCCAAGCGCAGGCCAGTGGCAGGGAGTGGTCGGCATCGCACCGTACGCCCTTCTAGAGTTGCCGTGATCACTAGATCTGAATCTTGCCACCCTGGATGACGTGGCCGAGCGATTCACTCGATCATAGTGGCATGATGATCTTGGACTGCAGGGACTTTGTCACTCATGGCAAACCGATCTAAGATCAACTCCGTGAGAGACAAGCATTCAGTTAAGCCGTTGGTGACCTGATCGATAGATGTGAGCAGATGATTATTGTCGATGGATCTCCTAACCCAGTGGTGGGGCACCAGGATCGAAGACGTTGTTGTAGCGGTTGGCACAATCGGTGTAGGATGATTTTGCACTGCCTCCACGATCTCTTTGACGTTGTTGGCACCGATGACCCAGATCATAGATCCAGTCATGAACAACTAGCCTGGCTCAGGAAGAACCATGGAGCTCAGGAAACGGACCATCTGGTTCGCCATGGAATCAGCGTGCACACCCCCTACCTAGCATGCCACTGTCAATGATCTAGTCAGCAGTCTATCAAGGGGTATGCCCATGGTAGTAGATGAACTAGTGGAGGTGCGCGTGATAGGAACTAGATGGTGACACAGATTGTAGAGAGCGATTTAGGCAGGTTTAGGTCGTTAGCTTGACGTAATACCCTATGTCCTGTGTCTTTGGTGGATTGTATTATGAGATGAGGTAAAAACAAGGGGGTCCCTATCCACCTTATATAGCTCAGAGGGTAGGGTTACAGGTCAATTGTATCTATCCTGATCGGTTACATGATATGTGTTTACATGGAATACAATATCAAGCATATCCGATCAGATCTTCCTTCGTTGTCAAGGATGCTTCACACAGTCTTGCGGTGCACGATAACCTGTGTCGTGCTTCGCATGGCTTGATCTTGTGGGCTAGCCTCCCCTAGCGGCTCGGCCCATGTACAGCCCTGTGGGTATCAGGGATTATACCCCCACAATGACCAAGATAATGAATATGTGCGAGCTCTGGTGAGGGGTAAGGTCATGGCAAAATGGGGTCTCAGATGACATATCTCGCTTAGATTGGTTAAGGAATATTGCATCTGTCATGGCGAATCTTGAACACCCTCCTATATAGACTACTTACCATATATGGAATTGGTAAGCCTAGTATTATTCTTGACCATGTAACCCTGAGGATTCGATGTGATTTGGTGTGTAGGGTAGCAAGAAAGCTATTACCCTAGAACTTCTTAGCTGTTCAATTGGAGATTTGGCCTTGGATGAGAAAGGTTAAGGTGATGAGTTACCCCTTATGGACCGATGGGTCATATGGGAGGTGGTCATGTTCTCTTGTGGCTAAAATTTGTACCCTCAATAGAGTTTTAAATTGACTTAACCATTTCATAATGCCACGCTTTTGGTTATGAGCACGCACATGACTTCTAGCTTCTAAGTTATTGTTGTGTTGAAACTTGAAAGGACTCATGGAAGATCAAGCTCCACCCTATCCTATATCTTCCTAGTCCCTAAATGCATATTCCTTTTATTTATTATATTGGGTACCCGTGGAGTATACTCATGTACTCATGTTGCTAAATATAAGTTTTTGCAGGTGAGATGGCCCTAACATACGACTATTCTATGCTCTCGAGATTACCTATGTGTTGCACTCTGTGACTAGAAAACACTAAATAAATTAAATGATTTAAACATTTTTCTAAATTTTTCAAAGATTTATGTAAGTTGTTGACAATTTAGAGAATGAAAATATGATTTTATAAAATTTTACAATGAAACATAATTTGATTTTTGTATTTCCTTCAAATTACAAATGGTTTTTGGTGCAAATTAAATTTGTAAATGTTTCCAAATATGCCTAGAGTTTGGCCCAAGTCTTATCTTCCATAATCTGATTTAAAGCCACTAAAAACCTAGTTTCTAGAAAACGTCAATTCAAGTCTCGAAAACAATAATCTTGTCTCTACACCAAGCCTCTCTTCCCTTGTCTCTACACCAAGCCTCTCTTCTCTATATATTAGATGACTAAAATCAATGTTGAATCAAATCCTTCCAGCAAATCTCTAAAATCTAGTCAAATCATTCGAAGCATGAGCAAATCCATGGAAACCAATTACCCTAATTCAATTTCTGAAAACCCTACCCGGTCTCCAAAATTTTATCATACCAAAACCCTATGTCAAAATGCCCAAAATATCTGGTACTTAAAATCTCCAAAAATTCTAAAGAAACCCTAATTGAGTAATCGCTGAAATCCTCTCTCTTCTTTATTTTATTTCACTTCTTTGGGTTAACCACCCGTAGGGTTTCTCCCTGGTTGAGCCTGATAGCCCAACTACTCTCTTCTCCCACTAGTGGACTAAGCCCCCAATCTATCCTCCACCTTTTATCCTTTCTGGCCAAACCCACAACCACAACCCGCTAACAAACCAACCCCCATCTTCCCTTTTCACTGATGCATGGATCAAAGATGGGCTCCCTTCTCATGATTTGACTAGATTACATTATGCCACTAAGGATTTGTAGGGGCAGCTCAAGAGCCTCTATAGGGGTGGCTGGGCCAACCGCTCCTACCAGGGTGTTTCTACAAATCACCCATTTGTAGGGGCGGTTCCTTGGCCGCCCCTACAAATGCATTTGTAGGGGCGGCTGGTGTTTCCAGCCACCCCTAAAAAATGATTTGTAGGGGTAGTTTTAGAACCAGCCGCCTCTATAGTTTCTATTTGTAGGGGTGGTTCAATCTAGAACCACCCCTACAGTGGATTTTCTAACAAAAAAAATCAAATATATAATTCAAATCTGACCACGGCAACATGTATACATATATATTTCAAATTCAAATATGACCACCACATATATACATATATGCATCCACAAATGCAAGAGCATTATGTAGACCATCACTAGAAGTCCAATTCACAAGTCTATCATTACATAGTCATAATTCACAAGTCCAAACTGTTCCAAAGTCCAAACCGTTCCACAAGTTAAGGCCAATGTCAAATTGCACACACGTTGTTCTCAACAGCCTGGAGCTAGCCTTTCAGTCTCACGAAGGTGTTGGTATTGAGGATTACTACCTAAGTCAGAAGCTAGGTGATGGTAAGTGCCTTTGCCGTGTATAATCTGGTCCAATATGAAGTTGCAAAGGTCGCCGACCAACCCTAAGAGTTCATCATCCTTGTATGGGTCCCTTCTGATGCCTTTCTCTTCCTTCCACTAGAAGAGAACAAGTTTAGGTTTAGTATATCATAACATATGCAAACTTCTCATACTACGAGCTAAGCGAATCAAACTTACCAGACAGGGGTGTCTCCTATAGGCACCGGTGCTACTCATCATACAACATACGTAGTATCCACAATGTAGACTCCCAGGCCTCTGCTTGGGGCGTTGTGTGTGTTTCGCCTATGGAGATGTTAAGTAATGCTATTGATAGCCACGTAATGGAGTACCAAAGTAAATTACACTTACCACACACAGAGTTTTGGCATACAACTTTTCCTTCCTTTTTGGATGATGCACTCCCTTATGATGATTGACAAAGTGCATGAATGCCCAGTTCTAATGATTTTAGAAAATGCAACTTGTTAGTATCCAAAATTGAACGCTACAAGTATATATACAAGCATATAAGCTAATGAGGATTGTCGATATGTATACTTCTTGAGAATCGCTATGAAGTCTTTGCCTCTAGTTCAAAATCTACTAAATCATAGACCCATGCCATGCTTAGATGGACTACGATGGCTATACAAATCCAGTGGTTGCTGCATGAATTTAATCATAGAAGAAATAGATAAGCTCTTTTGCATCGAACAAAGTATATCAAACAAAGGTTTAAGTATAGAGTCGAACTTAATTGAAGTGGTATGGTATGTATATAACATCACTATGTTGGAGATTTTTGAAAGATAGGGCAATGAATGCCGCAACCTTAAGGGCCTCTTCCCTTAATATCTTCGCACGGATGTTCTCTTTCTCAGCAACTGTCTTTCCAGCAGCTAGCTCTTTGTCATCCAGTTTCCACTATTTGGGGTAATTAAAATTTGTTGCTGCTATAGGTTGAGGGTCTACACACCCATTTTTAGACTTGGCATTTGTTTCATAATGTGCGCTTGCATTCTAGAAACGAGGGGTTGGGTTAGTTACAACCAAATCCAAAGGCTACAATAATATCATATCGAGAGGGCAAGGACTTACAGGCACCACGTGCGAATTAGATTCATTTCCATCTCTCCAAGGTGAAAGCATGTCTGGATATCATTAAAGTCAAAATAAATTTCCCTACCTAGGCTTCCAAATGTGCCAGTAGGGATGACTGCTTGTATGATGTCTAGTTTCATTGGGACAACATGTAAGTACCAATCATGGAACTTTTTCATTCCAAGTGGCATGCACTGGATCACCTAGTTTGGTAGGAAGAGCTTGCCTCTTTCATATTTTTTCGGGCAGTCCTTTGACTATTTGATGGCATCAACATCTGGATACTTCTTTACCACTTGGTGGAGTTTGCTAGTGTCGACCTCCTCAGAAGCATGTGCTTTGACCTTTTTACCTTGGTCCTTAGGCTTGAACTAGTCATGGGCATACCACTTGTGAAGTGACATCATGTCTTGCATCAGAACATAAACTGGTCTTACATGCTTGGGATACTTCTTTCGAAGTTCCCACTCAGGCACGTTCTCGTCTTCTTATGCATGACCTTCTAAAGGAGGCACTCATTGTTCATGTATCGACTACGCTTGTTGAGAAGTCTATGGCATCTGGTCATGCCCTTGCTCAGTATGAGCTAGAGAACGATGTGGCATCTCATCATGCCCTTGCTCGTTACGAGCTAGAGAAGGATGTGGCATCTCATCATGCCCTTGCTCGTTATGACCTGGAGAAGGCTATGGCGTGCGAGGCATGTGGTTGCTCAGAGTCGGGAAAGAATGTGGCCTCTCAGGCGTGTGGTCATGAGCTGGTGAAAACACCTCCCCATCCTCAACAACTCGCTCTAGATGTATATCAGTCGGAGTTGGCGAAGAAGCATTCAATACAATGTACCGTTTGTGCCAGAGGATGAACTGGTCCATGACGTCTCCAAGTAACACCAGCCCTCGGGAGTTGGGTGTTCTATCTTCCAGGTCATGAACTTAGGCTTCACAGTATGCACCTTGACCCTAGTGTAGTCCTATGGGATTTCATTATTGTGCCATGAGCCACCCGGAGGATGTGCCACACCCGTTGCCACCTCAATCATCATGTTTTGCCTGCCGATCAGAACCCCCAAGGTGCAACTAGTTGGCTCCCGTATGCGATCAATGGGGGTTGTGGCTGCAGTGGAACCTTGGCTGTTGGGAACATCCAGAGAGCTACCAACTAAAGCCAGTTCTCCTAGCACCTTTGCAACTAGAGCCTTCACTTGAATCTCAAGATTAGACTCTCGGTCTCTGCCATATTTCTTGTACATGTGTCTGTCCTCTTCGAATTTGTGCTTCCAAGACGTTAGTTTCCCTAGCCCCCTGGTGCAGCCTGTGTGCTTGGGGTTTCCCAAGCCAAAGCTAAGCTCATCCCTCTCTCTAGAAGGAGTGAATGTGCCCTTCTCCTTGTCTTCAGCATATTTTAGTATCCTTGATACTGCCTCTTCAGTCTCTCGCTTAGCAAACTTGAGACTACTGCCAGATGAATCCACACTCCTCACATATATCCAATTACGGATGCATGGCTTCAAGCTCTTCACTTCTGTATTCCCCAAAGCTTCAGCCCCTTCGTCCATCTTCCTAAACACCTCTTCCTTGCCAGCGTAGCCACCGGGGCCTAGACAAGGGTGGTGTTGGTTCTTCTTTGCCTGCTCGCTATTATAGGTGCTGAGGGCCAATGCTTTCGGTGAAGTCTTCTTAGCCACAAGCTCTACCCATTGACTAAGAGTTACCTTGCCATACTCATGGAAGGGAGTTAACCCCTTTTGGATATACTTCTTGTTCAGATCTGACCTCCAACGTCGAAAGCACTGCCCCATTATCTTAAAAGCATGGTGTTTTACCAGTTCAAGCTTTCCCTCTAGAAACCTATGGCATTTTACCAGTTCAAGCTTTCCCTCTAGAAACCTGAAGTTGAGCTTCAGCTTCTCATCCCATAGGTCTTCCTTTCTCTTCTTAGGTACATCTTTCCAACTACGGATTGCTGGGTTTAACTCATCTCTTACTAGGGCCCCGATCGCATTATGGAATCACCCTCTAAATTCCTTTGGCTTTAGGATCTGCCCTTCTAGCCTGACCTCTGTTATCACATAGCATGCTTTATCTATATATTGGTTTGCCTTTCTATCCCCTCATTTCCTCTTTGGTTGAGTAGTCGAGGCCATGGTTGTCGGTTGAGGTCATAGAGCGGAGGCCTCAATGTAAGTCTCAGTGGCTCCTGCCTCTGCTCTCCTTTGCCCTACTCCATCTTGTCTGGCAAGACGTGCCAAAGGCTGACGTCATCTTTTCAGAGTTCTATGAGGGACCTGTATATACGACAGGTAAAAGTATTAGCAGAGGTAACATAGCCAAAGGGGTAGCAATATTTACAAGCTACTAAGGCTTTCTCTATACCTCCTTGTTCGGGTCAAAATCCTTGTCTAACTCGTCCTCTGTTGGCCTATGTCTGGGTTCACATGGGAAAGGATCCTTAGGAATTTTATATCCCTCTTCTGAGTCCTCGTCGTCATCGGCTTCATCATCCTCTTCTTCTTCTCTTTCAGGAGCCTCTCCTTCTCTTCCCTCTACTCCCCATTGCTCCTCGTTAGGCTCCTCGTCAAGGTCATCCTGAGTAAGCATCACTCCTAGATCCTTCTCCAACTTGCCTTTGAACTGCTCCTAAGTAAGCTGGTCCTCTAGTTCTTGGTCTCTATGGGTTGGCTGGTCATCATTCTCGAGGCATCGGGCTGCACTGTCTGTTGTCTGTGACATTTCATGCTTTATTCTAATAGATGCAAGAAATAAAGTAGTATAAGTAGTAGTAGTAGTAGTAGTAGTAGTAGTAGTAGTAGTAGTATAAGTAGTAGTAGTAGTACTACTTATACAACAACAACAACTACTACTACTAATACTAGTATTACTAGTAGTAGAAGTACAAGTAGTACTACTACATATAGTACTACTAGTACTACTAGTAGTAGTAGTAGTAGTATAAGTAGTATAAGTAGTATAGGTAGTAGTACTAATACTAGTACTAGTAGTAGTATAAGTAGTATAGGTAGTATAAGTAGTAGTAGTAGTAGTAGTAGTAGTAGTAGTAGTAGTAGTAGTAGTAGTAGTAGTAGTAGTAGTAGTAGTAGTAGTAGTAGTAGTAGTAGTAGTAGTAGTAGTAGTAGTAGTAGTATTAGTAGTAGTAGTAGTAGTAGTATAAGTAGTAGAAGCAAAATTGAGCGGCACCAAATCGGATAAAAATAGGGAAATGAAGAACATCATCCTAGAGTAGGAGCATAAGTTGCTGCTACTTGAAAAAAAATTAAAGAATTGCTGCATAGTAATACAAAAAGTAGCAGCAGTGGAGGCCTCAGAAATATGTCAATCATCATTTGATCATACACTTGGAGCATCAAGGCATCATAACAGAGAAAGAGAGGAGATATAGTAGGGGCGGATGGTGTAGATGCCAAGTTCCTCACAAGTGTTGATCATCAGCTCATAATCCATGTCATGTAATGGATTGGACAATATCATCATTGGCAAAACAAAGGAGAGGAGAGGAGAGGGGAGGGAAGAGTTGGCGAAAAAAGCAACATCTGCTGAACAATCATAGAGAGGAGATGAGAGGGGAGAGTTGGCTGGCATAGAGAGGAGTAGGAGTAGTAGAGTAAGGAGAATAGAGGAGAAAAGCGTAGTTAAGTAGTACTAGTAGTAGCAACAGCCACTACATAGCAGTAGTATGTAAGCAAAAAAACAGAGAAGTAGTAGTTGGAGGAGGAAGAGGACTAGTGGGAGTAGTGGTAGGAGAAGTAGTAGTAGCAGCAAAAAAATGATCATGAACAAAAAAATGACAAGTGCTAAGAGAAGATAGGAGAGGACAGAAAAGTCATATGATCATGAACAAAAAAATGACAAGTAGCCATTGCATCCAACTTGGCTCCATCCATCAGTTTCAGGTTCTAATTCATCAGCCTGAACTTGCAAGACTGCTCTATCCATCAGTTTTAGGTTCTTGACCCGAACTCAGAGAATAGAATAGACACTGCTGTCAGAAAACAACCACAATTCAAGTTTTAGGTTCTTTACCTGAACTTAGAGATCACTAGCATCTGAAAGGTCTCTGTTTGGTTTTGGTAATTGAGTAACAACTTAGGTGGACTAATATGTGGTTATGTGAGATACATAGGAAATTAGTCCACAGGTGATGGTATCATGAAGGAGCCTATTGCACATGAGACATGACATGAAGTCATGTGACCAAGGTGGAGAAGATCAAGATGAGGCTTGGCTTGATGGACCAGTTGCTAGGGTGAAGGGCAAGTTGTGATGGCTTGGCGCCGAAGGACCGAGGCAATGGTGAAGAGCAAGTGAGGTCAAGATCGATGAACCAATATGATCATGTGATGATATGAAGTGGATCATATTATTTGGTGATTGGTTGGTGCATGTGTTGCGTCAACGTCAGAGGAGTTGGAATGGAATGCGCAAGGAAAAGGTATAACCATAGGGAATTTCCATTTCATCGGTCATAGGTGTGTAGAGAAGTTGATGACTGGGTTTAGGATAGATGGCCATACTATCAAGAGGGGCAAACTTATTTGCATATCGGTCATCTAGTGCCACTTGAGCGATCTAACTTTGCATATGTGTTAGGATCGAGTGGTGAGGCAAGTTGAGTGCCTAATTCCTTCGAAGAAAATGTTTGTGAAAATGCTAACACACTTGCACATGTTGTTGAACACTTGGTGGTGTTAGCACCTTTGCGAAGGCGGTGGAGTTTGAGCGGTAGAGAGGGTTTGCGAAGGCGAAGGCGGTGGATTTAGGCGTTTTCGAGGAGTTGAAACGACTATTTTTCTTTATGCCATTGTCGAGATTTGGAGATGATGTCACATAGTGTTTCATGAGCTAAAACACGTGCTTTAGTGATACACATACTTAGTCTAGCTCATAAGTGAAAGGGAGAATCAAGCGGAACGAGAAAACAACAAAAATTCACTGAGTTATGAGCGACAGACGCTGGCGCCACGAGCGACAGACGCGGGCACGCAGCGTCTGACGCTAAACCCTAGCTAAGGGGGTTGACGTAAGTGCATCAGACGTGGTGTTGCGGTTGCGTCAGATGTGGCCGCGCGTACTATTTTAGCGTCTAACGCTGAAGGGTTTCATGGGCGAGCGCGCGATGGCTGCGACAGACGTGTCCGACGAGCGTTTAGCGAAAATGGCTTCTGGACCGTGTCTGACGGTGGCAAGGCGGCGTCTGTCGGTCACGACAGACGCGTCTGACGCAGTGGGCGCGAACGCGAGGATTTCAAACGGTCAAACACGTGGCGGCCGTAGGAGCGACGGACGCTACTATGCAGCATATGTCGGTTCGGTGACAAACGCTACTGTGCAGCGTCTGTCGCCCCCGAAAATTGCCCAGTGAGGTTTCTAACGGCTCTATTCGATTGTGGGCTTATAAATAGAAGTTGTGGTCAGCCTTGGCTATGAGCTGAGCACACTATAGTCTTTGTGGCTTATGTGGTAGTGCTTGGGAGCCCTCTAACTCACTCATGCTTGATAATGTTCATCAGATCGAGTGAGAGAGCGATTCTAGTGCGTTGCTTTGAGAGATTGCATCGTGTGGCACTAGGTGATCGTGTTGCAAGCCAGTGGTGCTTGTTACTCTTGGAGGTTGCCACCTCCTAGACAGCTTGGTGGCTTGTGGCTCCGTCGAAGCTCGCAAGAAGATTGTGCGAGGCTCCGGAGAAGCTTTGTGAGGGGGATTGTGCTCACCCTGTAGGGATCACGAAGAGCAACTCTAGTTGAGCATGTCATTGAGCTACCACACTTGATGGTGGGTTCTTGCGGCGCCTTTTGAGAGGCTCGGTGTGTTACCAATTAGCCGCCGAACCACGAAGTGTTGGTCGACATAACGGGGACATAGCTTGGTGGCAACCAAGTGAACCTTGGGAGAAAATCACTGTGTCAACATTGTCTACTCTTCTCGGTGGTTTGCCTTCGTGCAACACAAGCTTGTATTTACTTTCATATATATCTTTCTTGTGTAGTTGCTCTTGTTCTAGTTGTGCTTGTGTAGCTAGCTAGATATCTTCTTGCTTGTGTAGCTAGAAGTATCCCCTTTGCGTGGCTAATTTGGTTTGTGTAACCTTGTTAGTCACATTGCTTAGTGTGTGTAGCTAAGTAATTTGCGCTCTCTAATTTGGCATTAGTTGCCTTGTTATTGAGCTTTGCTAGCGAGCTTAAGCTTTGTGCTTTTGCTTCACTAGTTATGTAGGAGCTCCCTCGGTTGGCAAAGTACTAGTGCATGGGTTTGTGTGACCTTGCTCTAGAATTGATTAGCTGAGCTATTGCTTAGCTTAGCATCTGTGTTGCCTAATTAGAATCATTTCTAAGGTGCTTAAGAACTTAGTTAGAGGGGTGAAGTCTTGGCTAGACCGATAAGTTTAATTCCGCATTTGTTTCGGTTAGCCGACGTGTTTAATTTTTTAGAAAGGATTATTCACCCCCCTCTAGTACTCATGCCACTTAACTATATAAAGATGTTAAAGTATATATCCGCAAGCGCACAGATAAATACACCCGTTGCAGCATTTCACCCAAGTTTATCCTATGTATCGTTATTTATATTTAACCAAAGAAGAACAAATAAAGGGGAACATATTAATTAAAGGCTACTCTACACATGTGATATGAATATTCGAAATCACTATCCTTTACTCTCAAACAGGAATCAATCAAATAAAAAGAAATAAAATATATGATAATCAGACCATTCAGACGATATTCCTTAGAGCAGTATTACTATGGCAAGTCATTGATCAGAATATAAAGTAAGAGAATAACTCCTGAGTAATCTGTTAACTATTAGTCATAATCTACATTGATTAGTGCAATTATATCAGGAAATCATTGGCTAGGTTATCTCATATCCATAAACAAGGAACATCTCCATTACGAAGCTGAGAAACAGAGTAACAACTAAGTAACGAGACCGCATTCTACTAAGTTCTACACTCGAGGAGTAGACTACAAAGGACTCAACAGGAATGTCACACCCGCGATCTACCACATTGCTCGGAGTATAGAGTGCATTTGTAGGTAAATAGTGTATAAGTACCACACTTACACAATGTTGACCACCCACCCATGACTCAATAAGGTGACTGCTTTGCAAACATGTGTATAAACATAATGATAAACTATCTATGCAAATATATAATGATGAAAACTGGCCCGATCTTCCGAGAGGTAACCGGTAAGTTTGATTTGTGGAGATCTCGACGTTGGCGATCCGGCTTCAAATTAGACACGATTCGAACCCTGCAACCGTTACACCACTGCTCCGTTGGTTATCAACCAAGCACAACTTGATTGACCTCGCCAAGAAGGCTTTTCCTGCAAGCGAATCGAAGAGCACAAGCAAGAAGGTAAAAACACGTAATCTGAAATTTTAAATATGAATGATGCGAATATCAATAGAGGGTTCAAGAACTCGGTTCCAAAGGACTAATTGACACAGTGGAGGAGATCAAGAACAGGGGCCCTAGATCACTGTAAAAGGATTTGTCACCACAGTTACAATGAACGATTCAGTTTCTCGATGGAAAACTAAACTCTAAACAAAACCCAATTGTCTAACAGTGGCGGCGGCTGTGTTTATAGTCTAAGACTCAACCTAGGGTTGGGAATGGCCAGGAGTTGGGCACCCACAACTTGGGCTTAAGGCCCGACACGATACATGGCCAATCGGCCCAAAAGACGGTGACACAGCGCCCTGACAGATTCTGGATGGTGACTTATTTCGACGATTCCTGTTGATTTCGAACATATTTTGACTTAGGACCACTTGAGTTGGCTTCCTTATCAAATAAGCTTTCCATCCATATATGGATCATCGAAAACGGAGTCCGTACGCGTCCTGGGTGACCAGTTCAAGGCAGACTGGTCCTGGATTCCGAGGTGGACTCAAACTTGATTTGGGCCTTCACCTTGGTGACTCGAACCGGATAAGTTTTGGGCCTCCTTCTCGATTTGGATGCCCTTGCTGATCTCCTTGGCCTCCATGTAATTCTCCAAGCATGGTCATGACCTCATCATATAATCAAAGCAGACTAATCTCATAATAATCAAGGATATAATATAGATTAAGAACAAGATCATATCTAATGTATCAAGAATAATGATCAAGAACAATAAACTAGAACTAGACAATGATGAACTAGAACAATTACGAACTAGAACATAAACAATTAAAACATGAAGAATTAGAACATGAACTAGATCAAGAACTAGATGAATATCTAAAGAACAATGTTGATACAAGAGAGAAGAACTGGATTTACCAAGCTCCTCTTGACTAGATCTGGAGCCCAAGGCTGCTTGACTCCTCTACTTCTAATTCTAATCTAGCTATGCCTAGATCTGATGGAGCTCTAAGGAGATAAGAGTTACTGGTTGGTCTTCTGCTTTTTGGTTGATGATTGATTGAATGAATTCCTCTTTGGAGGGGGGTCTGGGACCTCATTTATATAGCCCAGAGCATGAAACCATGGCCCTTGGATTAAACCGACCTTCACGTAGGGTTAGGATGCATCCTTGGAGGTGGTTGAAGTAGCTTGCAAAGAAAGGAGCTGAGGGGCAGCGGCCAGGGGCTGGTCGGCCTAGGGTTGAGGCCAGTCGGCCCCACCTGACGGCGCCTCATGGTGGCCCTCCTCGTGAAGTCCTCTGGTGTCCTCTAGAAGCCTCTTGCGTATTCATGACGTGGAGATTAGGTCGATTGATGTGGGTTCTCTCTCGTGGAAGATATCAATTCCTAAATTATTCTTATAACCCCCTGCAAAATATAGATTCACCAAAACTCATAGAATTTCGTTAGTTGACACCCTAAACCTATGTTGGTGATCATATTAGCCCTTTATATATTTATTTTAACCCTTTATTATGGTAGATAACCATCGTCAACAGTGTGCTTCTATCTCTATTTGTTCCATCCAGATTCTTCTTTCCATAGATGACACGTATGGTTTTCACCATTCTGTACACATGTTGTCCATTATGATGTCTCTCTAGAGGGGGTTCATTCTCCGGGATGTTGCTATAGTATCTTAAGTACAATTTACCACGGTACTTGTGACCTATCTTTAAGAAGCGTTGGTTCCTCATGTAAACTACCTTCTTGGATCCATCTAGGAACACTCATTTAGTACCATCCAAACAAACTAAGCATCTTGTCTTGCCTTTGATCTGTCCAGACAAGGCAAACAACGCGGGCTAATCATTGGTAGTAACAAATATTATTGCTCTACATATGAAGTCCTCCTATCGGAATGCATCGTACATCGGCTCCCCATGCCTCCATAGCCTCTCCATTTCTTCCATTAGAGGCTCCAGGAACACGTCTATATCAATGCCTGGTTGTTTGGGGCCGAAAATAAGAATAGTGAGGAGAAGATACTTTCTCTTCTGACACAAATACATTGGGATGTTGTACATGGTCAAGATCACTGGCCATGTGCTGTGGTCGCTCATCCTCTCATTGAAGGGATTCATTCTATTGGTGCTCAAGCCAAACCGTATATTCATTGGGTCTCACTGAAATTTTTGTACTTCGCGTCGAACGCTTTCCACTGACTACAATCGGTCGGGTGTGCAATCTTATCATCATCCACCTTGCGCTCATCATCCCACCATATCATGAGTGCGGCTTCCTTAGGGTTTAGGAACAAACGCCTTAAGCGGTTGGTCACTGGCAGGTACCACATTACCAATGCAGGAATTCTTCACTGCTTTGCATCGGTGCCTAATGGAGTGTCCTCTAGGGGCTGAGATTCTTGCACCGGCTTTTTCATACCCTTCTTATTCCTCTTGTTCCATGTGGATGCTTCTTCCCACTAAAAATGTCATTGTTCTTGTACCGGCTGGCCCCACACCGGGGACATTTATCCAGTTCTCCGAACGTTGCACCACAAAAAAGGATACAATGGTTAGGGCATGCATGGTTTTTTGAACACCCATTGTTAATGGACTTATAACCTTCTTCGCGTGGTATGTGTTGGCGGGAACTAAGTTTGGTTGTGGCAGCAACCATGATAGGAGACGTAATAGATCATCGAAACTACAGTCCGACCATCTGTACTTAGCCTTTAGAATGAGTAGCTCAAGCACAAAGCGTAGCAGTGTCCATTGTGTCAGACAGCTCTTTTCAACACCATACACAGTCTCCTTCGATGCTTTTTTCACCCTATCTAGATTTTCTAGACCTTTCTTGCTCTTGAGTAATATTTCTGGTCTAATGGCCCGAAGCATTTCCTCCAAATTGTCACCGTCATCTGCATCCCCCACACATGCTTCGCCATCATTGTCAGCACCACCAGCATCATCACCACCTTGTTCATTGCCAAAGTCATCACCTTGTTCATTGCCGAATTGACGATCCATTTGATCAGCAAGATCGTTTGAGATTTGGGATAGGTGTTCTAGGGTTTTGTCGTCGTCTTCTTGATCATCGTTGTTGTCATCAATAACCATTCTTTCACCATGATGAATCCACACTATGTAGTCCGAAATAAATCCTCGTATAATCAGATGTTCTCTGATAATAGTCACATCTGCAAATGCCATAAGGTTCTTGCAATCTTTGCAGGGACAAATAATTGTATCCTTATTCTCTGTCAATGTCGTTGCATGCTGCTCTACGGCTTAAATAAATTTGTTCACCTCTTCACGGAAACCTGCTTTGAACCTTAACGAACCATACAACCAAGACTTCCTGTATTCCATCTTTTAAAAATAAAACAACCAAAGAAAATACATTAAAGGAATCAAATTAATAATTAATTAGTTGAGGACAATTAATTAATTACCTATAAATGCATAAATATTTTAAAATATATTAATTAGTAAAAATAAAAAATTTCAAAGACAACAATTAGCATCAATTAATATTATACCCACTATACCTTTCATGCCAACTCCATTCCAATTTTATAAAACATAAATTACAAAACTAAAAATAAAAAAACGAACCTAAATCTAGAACTAGATCTACATGTACATGAAACATACATGAAATTAGGGTGAAATCTTCACTAAAATCAAGGAAGATCGACTATTAAAGGGTGTAGCCTAATTTCTCTAACTAATTTACACTAGTTGCTTGAAAACTAGGGTCTAGAAGAGAGAGAAAAGCAAAACTCTAATTACTCACTAACCTACCATTAAAACTTTAAATAAAGGGTTGGAATAGCATTTTCTTACCTTCTACAATCTCTTTACCAAAATATTTGAGATCAAAATCTTCCCCTTAGTAGAGCAATGTTTAGGAGAAGCCCAAGACCTCCCAACCTTTTTTCGGGTAGAAGAGTGTGTCCCGAGGTGGAAGAAGGTGGTTGCTTTACTGTGTACGTGAGGGATGATTCAGCTGCCCCTACAAATGGGAACAACAGAGGGTGGACGACCAGAGCCGTCCCTACAAATGGCACAGTAGGGGCGGCTAGTGAGTAAGCCGCTCCTACAAATCAACCCATTTGTAAGGGTAGCTGTTGTTACCAGTCGCCTCTACAGTGCCATTTGTAGGGGCGGCTCCTCTACTGGGGTCCGAGGACGCCCACTGTAGGGGCGCCTCCAACCCCAACCGCCTCAAAAAAAAAAGGTCTCGTTCCTGCAAATCATTTTTCACGTAGTGTTAGATTCGACTGTACTGTCACTTCAAGGTGGGACAAGTTAACTAACAAGAAATGTACCAGTGCAATGCATGAGCACATGCATACACATGCATACTGGCAAGTGGGTGCCAACTGATTAGACTACCCAAGTGCATCAAGAAACTGCGCACATAGCCTTGCCTGTGTGTTAAATCCGTCTATGTATCCAATGTTTACTTGTCAACTATTCAGCATGCATTACTATGCTGTGAAGCCTGTGATACCAATTGGCAAGTGGCAACCGATTAAGTGCGCAGTACTACTCCACCAGTACTTTTCAGCAAACGAACAATATTTTCCTCTCACCACAAATCAGCATAAGCATTAGCATAAGTCAAATTTCAGTGACGAACAGGACCTAGAACTACCCGAATGCTTGAAGGAACTGCACATACAGTCTTGCCTCTGTTTAATCAGTCAGGTACCTATTGTTTCCTTGTCTGCATCCTATACACTTCGACACCAAAGCAAACAGTTGACTAGAACATAAAATTTGTAGTACGTACATCGGTACATGTATAGTATACTATACTATGTCTCAAGCCATATGCAAGGGTATCGATCTATCACCTCCTATTTAGGACTTAGGAGATGTAATTCCCAGATCCATCTCGACCTGTGCACTTGTATGTGTGAGCACCACCTTAATAAAACGGTAAAATCTCTCAAGCATTTCACTTATTTTTTGGGTCCTATATGTTCTCGCATGCCCACGTAGATTCTAACTATGTTCACGTACGTCAATCATGCATCCTCATACTTGTTGTATGTTCGTGTCAACAGGATATACGTATGCATCGGCGTATGTACACGAACAGGATTGACCTAGCCAATGGCTGGATTCCTTACCCTGGTAACCGACTAGGTAATCCGGGGCGTGGTCCTTGTGAGCCTGTGCGCGCATGTCGTCCTCGCCCTCTTCGCCAGCATCCGCCGACGTGAGGGCTCCGGCGTTGGGACGGTCGTCCTCTGGGTGGCGTACCAGGTGGCCGACTGGGCCGCGCCGTTCGTCCTCAGCAACCTGTCTCACGTCTTGTGAGCAGCAGCTCGTCGCATTCTGGCTGCGTTCCTGCTGGCGCATCTCGGCGGCCCCGACAACATCACCGCCTACTCCTTTGAGGACAACAAGGTCTCCCTGCGCCAAGTTATAAGCACCTTCTTGCGGTTCCAGGCCATCTCGTTTGCGATATACTCATATACAGGCAGTACACTATGGTCACCAGCAAAGGGGCCCTGTTCTGGGTGTCTGCCGTAATGGTCGCTATGGGAATTGCCAAGTACGTGGAGAGGGTCAGGGCGCTCTGGAACGGCGACTTTGGCAACATCCGCAGCGCAGTCAAGAACCAGCCAAATGGATTGAGAGTCCAACCGCCTGGCCGTGGGGAAATGTTGGGGAACGACAAGGCCCTGCTTCTTGCTCATGAGCTGCTTGATATTGCCAAGGGGGCTTTCACTGATGATTATTTGGGATACGATGCGGAGGAACAGCTCCAGAATGATTCCAAACTGAAAGAGATATTCTGTCAACCGGCCGGATGATACAGGATGGAAGAATATGTGCAAGGTGGCCGAGATGGAGCTCTCGCTCATGTATGACATCCTCTACACCAAGGCAGCCGTGATACACACCATGCCTGGCTATGTCATCCGTATCATCTCTCCGATGGTCAACGCCACGGTGATCGTGCTGTTTTTGCTCTACAGCAAAGAAGGTCAGAGGAAAGCAGATGTCATTGTCACCTACATCATGCTGAGCGTGACCTTCCTCCTTGATGTGAGATGGCTTCTCGCAGCAGCAGCATCGACTCACTGCTGGATTCGAGCGGTTTGTCAAGTGCCTGGGACACTCGGCAAAGCGCCAAAAACACTCGGCAAACGCTTTGTCGAGTGCCGCACTCGGCAAACTGGACTCAGCACAGGTTTGGTCGGCAAAGCATGCTTTGCCGAGTGTCAAACGTCGGGCACTCGGCAAAGCGTTTGCCGAGTGTCAAAGACGTCACACGGCAAAGGAAAGCGCTAGCGGACGAAATTCTAACGGTCGGTTTGCCGAGTGTCAACCGTTTAACACTCGGCAAAGCGTGCACAGTTTGCCGAGTGTCATATGTTTGACACTCGGCAAAGTTTACATAGTTTGCCGAGCTCGGCAACGGCAAACTATGTAAACTTTGCCGAGTGTCAAACATATGACACTTGGCAAACTGTGCATGCTTTGCCGCTCGGTAAACTATGTAAACTTTGCCGAGTGTCAAACATATGACACTCGGCAAACTGTGCACGCTTTGCCGAGTGTCAGAGAGCTGACACTCGGCAAACTATGCATAATTTGCCGAGTGTCAGCTCTCTGACACTCGGCAAAGTGTGTTCCCCAGGCATGCCACGTGTAGTCAGTTTGCCGAGTGTCATGGAGTTGACACTCGGCAAGCTGACCAGAATCTGTATTTTTTTGTCTGTTCCATTTGCGACACAATGCACAAATATAATATATATCGTATTAAATCACTATAAATTTATCACAGGAGTCATAAATCACAATCACAATAAGCTCACAAGTTCAAATATGCCACATACACACATGTTCACATATATGACATGTTCATAACCAAAAGTCCAAATATGCCATAAGTTCACAAGTTGACAAGTCTGCAACCAAAACCGAAGTTCACAACAAGCTGCTCACGGCGATTGTGGAGGGTGAGGAGGCCTGAGATTTGATGCCGGCGATCCTCCTAGTCAATTTGGCGCAATTTGTGATGTCGGTGACCCTTCGAGCTGATTTGGCGCAACTTGTGATACCGGCGACCCTCCAAACTGTGATGCCGATGACCCACCAACGTGATTCGATGCCCCAGCCGATTGATGCTGCAAAAAAATGAAAAGAATGTCATCAATTAAAAATTTCGGCAGAACCTCCCCTGCACGGTGAGATTTCCAAACCATGCAAGAAAACAAACGGTACAATGCACGGTCAGATTTGCTCTCACTATATCACATGCGGAGATGTGAGGGTTTCTAAGCAGTGTACGTGACGACATGCTCGAAATCTTCTCAAATTTTTATTACCACATCCACATGTGATATCATGACTTGTCGACAAGTTTCATGAATTTTGGACTTCGTTTGGATTTTATACAATTTTAAAATTATTCGTCCACAAGTTCGTGGTCATGTTTTGTGAAGAAGATGTGCGAAATTTCAGGTCTCTTCCCGGATACGGCCTCAAACAACAGTCAGTTACATGAATATCATTTTCGCATTCATGAAATATCATTATTCGATGCAATTGCAGTTCAAACTTACATTTTCCAAAAAAAAATTCAAAGAAAAGAAATAAACTAAAGAAATATAGCAAATTATCTTAAAATTGTGTCAAATTCCAGCATGTTGGTCAAGGTAATGTAGAAAGCCTACAGAAAAAATTAGAAGCCAAAAGCAAAAAAAAAATTTTGCCGAGTGTCCCAGAGAAACACTCGGCAAACAGTACACTTTGCCGAGTGTTTTTGGTTGACACTCGGCAAACCAGCCGTTTTGTCGAGTGCTAACGGACCACACTCGGCAAACCGCTGACGGCGGCTGACCCCCCACCTTTGCCGTGTGTATACGTTTGCCGAGTGTTAACACTCGGCAATGTGAAGCGTTTGCCGTGTGTTTTTATTTGCCGAGTGTTGACACTCGGCAAAGTGGTAATTTGCCGTGTGTGTTTGTTTGCCGAGTGTTAACACTCGGCAAACCAGTTTTTTGCTGAGTGTGAGATTTTTACCGTGTGTTTCCACTATAACACTCGGCAAATGAGGTTGTCGCCGAGTGTCCATGTTTTGACACTCGGCAAAAGATAAAACGCTCGGCAAATCTCGGTTTTCCAGTAGTGACTTGGGCATACGCATTCTTCAACACTAGGCCAACGCGTTGGCTGCACCAGACGGCGGCACCGGCTCCGACGTTTCGTGATGTCTCTAGATCCGTGGCAGATGCCTCTACGGGTGAACGGTGGCGGTTACAGACTGTGGTCACGCTCCATAGGACAGTACAGCCTGTTCGACGAGGTCACTCATGGCACGAGTAGTGGATTCGTCCGCTGGCTGCTCAAGGAGATTTCCCTGGAGGATGCATGGACAGACTACAAGTACACCAGGAGCCTTCTCATCCTTGATAGCACCAAAAATGTGAATGAATTGCTGTTCAAACGGATACAGAAGGCGTTCAAGACGGAGCTCCCTCCCCGTCCCCTTCTTCGTCCGGTTCCTCCTCCTGAAGCAAAACGGAAGCCCCCACCGAAGGATTATGCCCCTCCTGATGCAGCAGCCGCACAACGGAGACGTCGGGATTTAGACGAGGACCTGGACTTTTTCCCTGAATTCCAAGAGCTCATCCTAATTTGGCACGTCACCACAGAAGTTTTTCTCTTGGAGAGCAACGGGCAACGCAGTCCGGAGGTCGACGAAGGGAAATACGTGGAGGCGATCAATGCCGTGTCTAATTACATGGCATTCCTGGCCGCTGTGCGCTCCGAAATGCTGCCAGGACTTAAACTCCGCAGCCGGCACCAGGCAACCCGTGAAGCTCTGGACAGCTTGTGGAGATCTTAAACTGGAAGCAGGTCCACATGTACAAGTCTCAGTAGTAAAACAGGAGATGAGAAGCAGCGGCTTGTCGACATCCTGAAACGCAAGGAGAGTGAGAAGGAGCCCGGTGAAAAAAGAAGTGCTCTTTACAGATTCGGTGTTGTTCTGTCGGATGGAATTCAATTCGCCAACTTGCTACAAGAATTGCTAACAACAATAAGATCTGATCAGGATTGGAACCAAACTCTTGTGGGTGCTCTTCAAGAGGGCTCCAACTCCTGGAAAAGATTTATGGTCCTGATTCCGGACTTGGAGCAACGACCGAAGAGGTGGAATATGCTGGAAATGCTGAAGCTCCTCCTCAAGTCTTGGGTCCGTATGCTGATCTACATATCAATCCGATGCGGCAGAGACTCCCATGCCAAGCAACTCGGCCGTGGCTGTGAGCTCACCACCGTCGTGTGGATCCTATCAGAGCACGCCACCATATCCATATTTGCACTCAAACCTCGCGATGGACGGTAAATTCTACAGTGGAGTGTTGCCAAGGTACAGTTGCTATTTATAATTTTCCTTCTATAAAGTATTGTGTATGGACTCTTCAATTTCTATGTTAAGACTCTTCTCATCTCTGTTATCTGTACTGTTTCTATGTGGCAGGGAGTCCGATGCAATGCAAAGCAGCCTCGGGCCGTGTCTGTGACTGAGTTCATCACCGTCGTGTCGATCCTGTGACTCAACTTGCCGCAAGTGACTTCCCAAATATTCTTCTGTTTAGTTAACCTGATGCAACTATTAGTACTCCTCGAGGCTTGTTATGTTTTCCTTCTAATGCCTTTGTTGAAAAGAAAAGGCAGTTGAAAAATTCCACATTGCCGCAATAAATTCAAACCAGAACATGCTTATATACCTTGTTTCTCTGTTGCCATTCAGCACTCAATTCAGTTTTACTATAGTTGGACCAACCGATAACACTATAGTATCAGCTATTAGATGGCCGATTATCAGCTCTCCAACTAACGAAAGAATATCTAGATCTGCAATTTTCCTATTACACTAGTTTTCCTATTACACTATTTGAGTGCCCATGCCTCGCTACGGGTATACAATTTGTATATGCATGCATGACGGAGGTGATGAATCAACACAACCAATAATTTATATCCCCATATAAAACAAGATGAGTTTAGAAAATTTTCTAAGCAGTTGCTAGGTGTGTTACGGGAGCTGCCGGAGTAAGATGACGACGATTACCACGGTGTCTAAACTCTGTCGTAAAAAAGCGTTTGCCCCTAATTTCAGAGACCTCTGTCGTAAAAATCTACAAATAAAAAATGGTAGAATAGTCATTTTAGTCCCTCAACTATTACTCAAGGCTCAGTTTCGTCCCTGAACTTTCAAAATGGCCGTTTTAGTCCTCGAACTCTACTTTTAGGCTTAATTTCATCCTAAAACTACGAAAATGATCGTTTTAGTCCTTAAACTTTGTATTTTGGACTCAATTTTATTTATAAACTATCAAAGTATATTTTATTCTTTAAACTTTTATTTTCAACTCAACTTTGTCTATGTTCTACGTGGAATGCTGCATTGTTGCACCTGGTTAGCTCCAAAACCAACAGCGATTGGAGGTAGAAAAATAATATTCATCTAAAAACTCTTTCATGGCCATTAATAATTTCAAGCTGTTATTTTTAATGTTACCTTATAATGGTACCATTTATATATATCCGACTAAATGATATTTGTGGGAGCAATTACAGTTGCATCGAACACTACTTATTCTTTAAGAATACATGGATATATTGAAACAATAGAAGATCTATAATTTTGATAATTTATGGATGAAATTGTGCCTAAAATGTAAAGTTTTTTTAATAGACAAAATTGAGTTGAAATTAAAAGTTAAATGCACTTTGATAGTTTATGGATGAAATTGAGCCCAAAATGCAAAATTTGAGGACTGAAACGATCATCTTCATAGTTGTAGGATAAAACTGAGCCTAAAACTAAAGTTTGAGGACCTAAACGGCTGTTTTGAAAGTTTAGGGATGAAATTGAGCCTCGAGTAATAGTTGAGGGACCAAAATGGCTATTGTGCCATAAAAAAATCTAGAATGTAATGTAATATGCCTAAGACAAAGGAAGAGAGTTCACTTGACAATCGGATCTTCTAGACCAATCAAATTGAATAATAGTACATAAGATTGTATAAAGCCTAGTACATGATAAACAAGATTCATCATGATTTAACACATGATGTTTGGCCTTCTCATGTGCTAAATGTTTACATCGATCTAACTATTTTAATATCTGAAACTTTGTTCATTATATCAACTACAAAGAGAAGTATGTCGAAATGCTTTGCTGAAGTGTAAATCTGTAGGTTGGCTTTTCAAAATTCTTTATGATCATGTTGATCAGCCATTTCCATGAAGAAAAGAGAAGTTGATAGGAGTCATCAGTTTTTTCCATATTATTTACATATGTCATTATAGAATGCACTCATACCAGAAATGGTGTTTGCGCTAACTCAATTAGTTCTTGCTCTTGCTGTCACTGGTGGCCTGACCACGTTACACAATCACAGCAGCAACTGTAGATCCATCAGTCATGCTTCCCAATTCAGTGATCTTGACCCCTTAAGAGTAGACCTCACATACAGAATCACCAAATTAGCATGCTTACCAAACTGCTATCACAACATCAGTCTTGCACATACAGAATCACCATCAGTCTTGCTTCCCAATTCAGTGATCTTGCTTACCAAACTGCTATCACAAACCAAATTAGCATGCTGATTACACACATGAATGGAGCAACAAGTACATACTGAATGTAGGGGGAACCCTTATGGGCTTCTGCCCAAACTTGCTCCTTGTCCACAAGTCAGATGGGCAGAGGCCCTCAATGTTGGCCACACTGGGGTGTTCCGAGCACTCACTGGAGGCATCAACACAACTCACTTCTCCTGGGGAGGGAGGAGACTTTTGTAAGACTCTAACCAAATCCATCTAAAAAAGATAACAAAACGGAGTAGCTTATAATCATCAAATATGACAGAAGGCCAACTCCACATCCAACCGAGAGCCTTCGAATGTCAAGCCACCACAAATTCTGTGGGACAACACATAGAGAATTGCACTGTAGGA
This sequence comes from Saccharum hybrid cultivar R570, assembly GCA_038087645.1. Taxonomy (NCBI): domain Eukaryota; kingdom Viridiplantae; phylum Streptophyta; class Magnoliopsida; order Poales; family Poaceae; genus Saccharum; species Saccharum hybrid cultivar. The sequence goes on along the minus strand of JAQSUU010000754.1, from coordinate 1,806,855 downwards.
TTGAGTGAACTTAGAATTTTTTTTTCTTAGAAATAGATTAGATGCATATTAGATCGAGGACCTTCTTATTATAACTTATAACATTTTATCAGAGTTCCAAGGCTTAATTTAACCTGGTGTTCAGGCAAAAAAATCGAATGCATGGAATCACTCGACTTACAATGGAATGTACTGTGAACAGAAGCTATAGCATCAGATATTTCTCTGTTGCCCATGCATGACACATTTTCAAGGACCTCACCAATTGCTGGATTATGCACTTACGAGAAATAAATGATATTTTAGTATTCCACAAGTAAGATAAAAAAAGAAAATGACCCAACACCGTCACAACCTAGAGTCATACAAACACCGTCACAACCTAGAGTCATACAAGTCATGAATTCACCAAAACGAAGTGGAAACTTCACTTAAACCCTAACTCCTAAATCACCCAATTTCACTTAAAATAATTCTCTCTGCTCTCCACTGATCTAGAATCAATACAGCTACCAAAAAAAGCCCACAAAACACGTCAAGCCATGACGTGATAGGAGCCAACCAAAACACTGCATTCCCAGATAATGTCCAACTCAACATGAGGTGTGCATGCCGGCAAAGCAAGGTTAACTCAGGAAAGTGGCACGTACCTCAACCTAGTATGCAGTGATGAGCCCATGCGTACTGTCAATCATTTTAGAAGGCACTCACATTCTCACAAAGGTGTACATGCAATGACAAAAAATACTCTCAAAAGTAGTACAATTATTCATCATGATGCTTACTTAGTACCTCTCAATCATTTTAAAAGGCAAGACAATTATATATGTGAAAATAATGACTTATATAATTATGTTGGATTAACACATGCAAAAGCTAAGAATTTCTCAGTAGATTGGCTGAGGTTCTCTCTTATTCAAATAGCAAATGATGGACCATGCCAATTCCAATAATCACTTTTTTCACGACCAATTTCAGAGGAGATCACTGAATTATGTCAATTTTGATAATGAAAGGATCAAGATGCCCAAGAGGGGGGTGAATAAGGCTTTTCTAAAAATTAATTGCAAGAATTAAATCCTATAAGCCAAAATTCACCCCTAGTGCCTACTAGTGTTCCTTGTGATTCTACCGATAAAAGTTTTGCACCCTAAGTTCCAATCCTAGTCTAGCATGGCAATTCTAGAAAAGTAAAACAAGCAATGAAAGTAATACAAGAAAGTAAAGGGTTAGGAACACGGCGATATTTTCCTGAGGTATTAGAGAGTCGTCACTCTCCACTAGTCCTCGTTGGAGCACCCGCGCAAGGGTGTAGCTCCCCCTTAATCCACGCAAGGATCAAGTGCTCTCTACGGGCTGATTCTTTGACAGTCCGTCGCGGTAAATCGCCCAAAACCGCTCACAAGATGAGTTGGGTCATCCACAAGCTCCGTCGAATGATCACCAAACTCCCAATCACCACCAAGCCGTCTAGGTGATAGCGATCACCAAGAGTAACAAGCAAGAACTCTCACTTGACCACAACAAGCCTAATGAGAAGGTCGATGCACACTTGCTACTTCCTAGTCACTATTGAGGGATTTCAAACTCTGATTCTTAAATCACAACCCTCACTAGAGCTCTTGCACTTCCTTGCACTTGAAAGGTGTTTCTCAGCTAAACAAATAAGCAAGAGACCTCTAAAAGAGGTGAAGGGGATGTATTTATACACCCCACAATCAATTCCAACCGTTACCTGCCAACTCAGCAAAATACGTGCTGACCGGACGCGCCGGTCGACATGACCGGACGCGTCCGGTCGACGGCAACGGTCGAATTTGAAACCGACAGCGCTGAGTGACTAGACGCACCGATCAGGGGTGACCGGACGCGTCCGGTCGTGCAAGGACCTTACTGTACATTGACCGGACGCTCGGTCGAGTCCGATCAGTGATGACCGGACGCGTCCGGTCAGTGAAGTACCTTACTGGAACGAGACCGGACGCACTGTGGACGCGTCTAATCGTTTTCCAGTCGCATCCGATTAGTTCACTTACCCTCTGTGACATGTGTCAACACGATCAACGTGTCCGGTCCTCGCAAGGACAGCGTCCGGTCAACCAAGTTGAGACGCAGTGACTGTCAGCACTAACCGGACGCGTCCGGTCAAGACAGAGACAGTGTCCGATCAAGGTTAAACGGCTCAAACGACTTCGAAACGTGACGCAACTTGAACCGAGTTTCTTCCAACTGAACTTTGGGATTCACCTGAGCTACCTAGTGCTAAGTTTGACAAGTGTGCACCACACCTAAACAAAAGACTCACCTAGGTCAAGCTACTCGCTTAAGCCCCCCTTTATAGTACGGCCAAAGGAAAAAAGCGAAGATCCTAACGACTATTCCGAATGTAACTCAACACCTCGACGTCCGAAACTAACCGTCCTTAATCTTGACGTTAATCCTTTGAAAACCGAAACGATTTCTATCAAGGGGCATGAATACCATAGTGTCCAAAGCAGTTACCAATCCTCATGACCTAACTTACCAAAGTTTCTGCAAAACACACGTTAGTCATGGTAATAATGCGTTGTCATCAATTGCCGAAACCAACTCTCGGGGCCTAGATGCTTTCAATCTCCCCCTTTTTGGTGATTGATGATAACACTTTGATTTAGTAGATTTAAGAGTTGAGGTTTTCAAACATGCTTGGTTCACATAAGCAAAAAGGCAATAAGCACAAGGGGTTAGGGATTGCTTATGTGATCCAAGCCAACAGGGTGTACTCATAAGATGAAACATGAAGAGTTAGTACACAAAAACATAGCTTATGTGAAATCGGAGTAAGGCACGGAAGCACAACCTTATGAGCTAGAACCAATCAAGTGACATGATATATAATAGCAACAAGATAATCCACATATGACTCAAGTATCTCACAAGCACACATGTCACAAAATGCAAGTGCGGGAAAATAAACATGATGCATGAATGTAGCACACAAAGAAAACAAAAACCTCTCTCAAAACTCCCCCTGAATCTACTCACTCTCCCCCTTTGGCATCAAGAGCCAAAAAGCTAAGGATCCGATGGAGGAACAGAAGCAGTCGTGTCAGGTGCCGAGGAGCGTGGAGTGATCACAAACTGAGAAGTGTCCTCCTTTGACTCTGAGCTGTCAGGCTGACCCTCTGTAGATGCACGTGGTAGTGAAGCAGTCTGGGTCTATAATGCAGGAGTAGGAACTGTTGATGTGGTAGCAATAAGAGCTGCAGTCTCTGTCACCTGAGCCTGAAGAGCACAAACTGTGGGAGGATCTATCGAGGCAACTGACAAAGGCACTATCTCTGTAGTCCCAGTCCCTGTCACTGGAGGAGCCACTGTCTCTGAAGTCGACATTCCTGAAGTAGTCACAACTGTGGTATGGGAGGGTGTCGGCTGACCAGTCAACTCGCTGTAAGATGCACTCAAGTCAGTGGAGAAAGGAGTGCCTGTCAGAAGATGAGGCCTAAGCTAAACTGGTGGAGTGAACCTCGTCTGAATGGGAGTGTAGCTCGGGGACTGAAAAGTCTGAGGGACCTACTGCTGGGGGGAGGTAAACTGAAAGCTCGGTTGTCCCTGACTCTAAAGTCCACTGGACTGTAACACTGGAGTAAGAACAGATGGAGGTGGAGGAACCCCAATAGTGACAAGGTGTCGCAGAAGCTCAAGGTACTGCTGCTAGGTGGCTGCCTGCTATCTCTAGATCTCAAGCTGCTGCCTCTGAAACTCATCCTGACGAGCCTGAATCTGAGCGAATGCAGCTGCATTATCCTAAGCCTGTCGCTGCAGCTGAACCTCCTGCCTCTCCTGAGCCTGGGTTAGCCTCTCAAGGATAGCCATCATGGCTGGGTCTGAGCAGGAGGCTGAACCTAAACCACCGGCCTCATGGTCGTGAGACCGAGGAGAGCGGTACCGAGGAATAGGCTGATAGTCCTCATATGTGCTGTCAGTGGTGTCATCCTCGTCTGGATCAGCTAGCTAAGCATCTAGATCTGCAAGCTCGGCCTCTGCAAGGCCCTCAACTGTCTCATCCTGCTCAGCTGTAGTCTCTGGAACCTCTGCCCTCTGACGCTGTCCTGGTCTAGGTGTCTGCTCTCTAGTGATAGAAGCCCACAACTATCGAATGTCATACTCAGGGAATGCAGTAGTGGTGTCTGAAATCTCAGCTCTAATCTCAGCAGGTAAGTCACAAGCAGATCGAATAATGAAGCAAATCCAGTGTGCATAGGGTAACTGATGGTGACCCTTGAAACCCTCTGCCAAAGTGTCCTCTATCTCACAGAGCATCAGATCCCAAATGTCAAACGGTGTCTGAGAGATGAGGTGGACTACCCATAGTTGCATACATGTCAGACCCTCTCTGTATCCTAGCCTCTAAAGTAGTGTCCACCTCACAATAGCATCTAGCACGTGGGCAAGGGGAGTCAAGCTAGTAGGTGTACATCTAGACCCCTCGCCAAACGGCTCACGAAAGCAAGGCCTGATCAGGTCTATAGGTGGCACTGTGCCTCCGTGTGGACACCTCGGTGGTGAAGTCTGACCAAAGCACAACTGGTGAATCTTTGTCTCTGAAGCAGGGAGCTTGAGAATCCCCCGTACCCTGGTGTTGTACAACCTGCGGTCACGGCCTCGGAATGCAAAGTGAATGAACTCATGAGCAGGGTCAATCCAAAGTGAGGAATAGAACTTTCTGACCCAAGTATCGCAGTAAGCTCCAGTCCGTCCTAGAAAATCTGATAATCTAGGTAAGAAAAAAAGGTGTGGATGGAGCTACTCACCAACAACAGCAACTAGAGCCTCAAGTCAACAAACTCTCTGAGGTCTGAAGGCAATCCCACTGTCAACATATGCTCTGTAGAACTCCTCGTGTAGAGGTGTGTAGAAACCCTCTGAGGCTCGGGGGTCCCGCTGAGGTGGGAACCACCGACCAACCTCGACAAACCTGAGGGCCTGGACCTGTCGTGCTGTAGCTCCCCTCAGGTCAAAGTGCTCGACTGGGGGGTTACCTCGAGCTCTAGGAGGTGGACGACCTCCACGTCGTTGACCCTCTAGCCTAGGTGTCACCTGAGCACGCATACATCCTGATCGACGACGTGGTGGAGTCTGTACGGTCTGCTCCTCTGTCTCCTCTGTCTCCTCTGTGGGCTGCTCTACAGGCTGGTCCCCAGTCTCTTCAGTAGCCTCTGTACCGAGCTCGCCAATGTGAATGCCACTACCTCTGCCACCTCTCTCTGCTAGATCTGTCGCATCAGCTATTGCCTGTGCTACCTTCGCCTCAGTGAGTGTCCTCTTTCTCTTCTTGGCGGAAATCTTCTTACGCTTGCCATGGGCAACCTCTGTCAACCGAGGAGGACTCTCGTCCCTATCACTCGGTGCACCACCAGCATTCTTGCAACGAACCATGCTGACAAATCTGTGTGACTGAGAAACCCTGACACTGAAAAGATGATGAGCTGACTCTCATGAGGCTTGGCCTCAATCCGTATCCACAGGCTTGGCCTCAGATTCAAAACTGACCAAGAGAATCAACTGCCACACACAGAGCACCGACAAGACCCTCTGCAACGATAGAAAGATAGAGCTATCTTTAATCAATATATTTTAACTAATAGATGAGCGAAGTCCTTATGAGAGCAAGCATACGAGATAAGAAAAGAGTAGAGCACGATATGCTACCTCAGACAAGCGAGACTTCGGTGAAAAGGTGAGGGACCTTGACGCACGAGGGTTCCACGGAAACGACGGACGAGCCTAGAGTGCCGAGACAAACAAAGGATGAATTAGAATACGATGGGATTTCATCGGCAATCCAAAAAGTAGGTCAAGTAGATGCGAAACAACCTCGTGGAGACAAAGTCACGAGAAGGGCCTTCGTCGGAGGATGGCCGGAGAGACGTCGCGTGAAAGCTAGGGTTAGGGTGCAGCGCTGTGGACGCAGGCAGTGGATGGAGGAGCATGGCTACGGCGCGCGAACAGCGGCAGGAGGTGCGGCAAACGGTGGTGGCGCGCGGCACGGCAGAGCACGGGTGGTTCGGCGGCGGCGCGGCTATGGAGGAGAGCGGTTATGGCGGCTGCGATGCGGCACGACAGCGGAGAAAGAGCGGCTGCGGTGGCTGCAGCGCGGCGCGACACGGCAGGAACGGAGATGAGCGGGTGGCGCGGCAAACGACGATGGCGCGCGGCCTGGGCTAGGGTTAGGGTTGGATTCGGCGGTGGCGGCATACGGAAGAAGAAGAGGAAAAAACAGAAAGGCTGAAGCGGTTATAAGACGGCTCAGATCTATTTTTCACGGGGTGACCGGATGCGCTGTTTGCCTGACCGGATGCGCTGCAGAGGCGTCCAGTCAGAGTCTAGAAAGCTCCTGGCGCGATCGGACGCGTCCGGTTAGAGCTGACCGGACGTGGATAGAGTCCGATCAGAGTTCACCCGGGAACCCATCACGCATGACCAGACGCGGTGGTGGGGTCTGGGACCAGACGCAGTGGTCACAGCATCGCGTCCGGTCCAGCGTCCGGTCATAGGTCCTTGAGAATTGTCCTTAGCTTGACCGGATGCGCTAGTGGTAGCCGGGACCGGATGTAGTGGTGAAGCAGCATCGCATCCGGTCCAGCGTCCGATCGCTGTTTTTTGCCTTTCTTCATTCCGACCTTCGACGTGACTTCTCCCAATCAAGTTCCAATTCAAAGAGACCCAAATAAACACCAATTGGAACCTGATATGAGTGACCTTTCTCAAACCCTCAAGTTTTTCAAAATATTTTGCCTTAGGCTAGTATTATTTTTAGGAAAATATGCGACAAACACCCGAGGAGCAACGTATGGCCATGCAATAGAGTTTATGAACCCTTGGGAGCGTCAAATG